>MU223230.1:1462830-1478174 GCA_018584345.1 Thuja plicata | reverse complement strand
TATAAGATTGATTAAATTATAATTAGTTGGAAGAGGTATGTCCTTTCTTATAAATAATAATGAATAGAAATGTCCCATGAAGGGACATGTCTCTCCTATCCTCATTCCCAATATAAATGAAAGAGATTGTTGCATTTGGAAAATACATACAATATAGAGTGTTATTACATTTGCAGCTATCCTAAAAACTTAACACTACAATCCAAAAAAAATAAAAAGACAGCGCCAGAGAAAAGACAGCCTAAAAAAAAAAGAAAGCGCACAGGGAGCTAGCTATTCTCCATTAGATGTTTTTCCTACTCCGCAAGGAGCTCCATATTATCCACCGACAGCCTGAGATCATCTGTATCTTTCTTCTTTATACTTGAGCGAGTACGGATTCCAGTACCCATCCCCTCTTTGGGGTCCTTACTCTCCTCCCCTCTAATGGCCTCGAATCTCTCCATCAGGTTCTTGAATTTCTCAACAGACACTTTCAGAATGTTATAGCTCTGCTCGCAAAATTTTCTAACCATCAGATCCATTTTTTCCATTTTACCTTCCTGAGAGGATAGATTCTCCTCAATATTGCTGACTTCAACCTCTTTGCTGTTAATTTTATCCTCCATAGCCAACACTTTTGTGCCCAATTCCCCAAAGGCTTCACCTTTTTTAATGGCTTCATTCTAGTTCTTCAGATTGGTAGCCATGGAGTCTTCCCCGAAGGTAGCAACTTTTATCATACCCACAATCTTAGCCTATTCATTGATATCAGTCTTCATTTTCTTAATATTCTGAGCAATGGTGGCCATGAACTTCCCTAAAGAGAGGATGATATCTTTCTGATCCACTCCAATATTGAAGCTTTCCTTAGCATTCCCAGTATTTTCAGAATTAGTCTTACCCTGAAGACTAGCCTCTTTTTCCTTAGCCTCTGTTTTAGTTTTATCCTTTTCTTTCTCTATTTTCTCTTTATTATCCAAACTCTCAACCAGGATTCTCCTCGTTAGAAAAAATGAGGATACCCTTGTTCCTCTTTGATTTCTTGAAGGCTGAAATCTTAGGTCTGAAGTTAGCTTTCCTTTTTCTCTGGCTTTTGGGAGTTTCTTCATCTTCTATTCTAAAACCCTCCAGATTAGGGTTCATATCCTCATTCTCCAGCTTATTCTTGGAAATATTTGAAGAACTTCCCTTCAAACTTCCCTTACCCCTAGTGCTAGGAATGTTCTCATCCTCAGTGTCTTCATCAAATCTTTCCCCCGACTCTTCATCCTCAGTCTCCACATCATTGAGAATTTTACCGTTACCAACAAATTTATCCAACTTCCTCATTTTTAAAACATCATAAATGAGAACCATTAAGCCTTGGTGGGAGGCATGATCCCCAAAAGGGTCTTTCTGAAATTATTTCATGGTGACATTCAGAGAGCTCATTAAATAGAAGGGAATGCTAATATCTTCATTATGCCTAAAATAATTTAAGATAACAAAGTGATGCCCGTAGGCTCTAGTAAATCTACCATCCAGGGTGAGATAATAGATAATAGCATATAGCACAAAACGCCAAGGGCGACTAATATTAGCAGCTCTAAATAAGCCTCCTACCTTCTTTGCAAGTCTGTCAACCTCCTCCTCATTCTCAGGGAATCGCTCATACACATTATCAGAATAACTACGGTCACGATAAAATTTCATGCCATGCATAGGGAGGCCAGTGGCCTCCGCAATGAGTTCCTCTGTTATTTCTATCCATTGATTATTGAAATTGATCTTACCTTTTTTCCAATTACACATAAAGAAACTTGTAATTGCAGGGTTTCCTCCATGAAGCTTCTCCATGTACACAAAAAAATTTCCCTTATGTATAATTTCCCACACTTTGTCATTCTGCTTCCATTCACTACAATCAGTAGGTTCATGTCTTTTCTTCCCTCCACCCATTCTGTATCTTCTATTAGTATTGCTCTGGTTCTCTCTGTGCTTAATAATACCGTTATTCTCCTTTTCAATAATGTTGTCCTCAATATTTGTGAACCCCCAAAATCTGTGCAAAAAAATAATACGACACCAAGTGGCTTTGTAGAGGATTAAATCCTCATAATTAAGACTTACAATACTTGTGTTATCTATATTCATTAAAATAAATGAGTTTCATTTCTCTGCCTGTCGTAGATCAACTCCTTATGTGTAAGGGATATGAGATCGTACGACAAACTGCTTTCATCATTCCAAGTATAGACTCGGTCACTTCTGCATGCATAGTTGGCCACCCAATCTACACAAATATTGCCTTTATGGTACACATGTGTCACAATGCATTTATTCATATCCTTGATTACAGATTTTTCATAATCAATAATATTTCTAATCATCCACGAGGGTTTGGAAATATTGTTGAGGGCTTTAACAATATTCAAGGAATCCCCTTCAACCCAAACATTTTTATAGTTATTTTCTTTAGCCAAAATTAAACCATTGAGGGAAGCTAAAGCCTCAGCCATGTGATTATTTTGAACCCCTATAGGGATAGCCCTTGCAGAAATACAATGGCCTTTCTCATCATGCATGATCATACCACATCCTGAAATGCCAGGATTACCCTTCGAGGCCCCATCAAAGTTAATCTTAATCCAACCATTCAGAGGAATTTCCCAAGCAATTCTGTCTCTATTATTATTGTGGGTTTTCTCATCAAACTTAATACCCCATTTTTCAAGGATTGTTCTATCCTCTTTTCCTTTAGAGTTCTCTTTGATTTTCATAATTTTGAAGTTCTCAATAATCATATTCTGAGTTTTTTCTGAATAAAATTTTAGGGGAAGTTTCATTCTCTCTGAAAATTCTTTCATTTCTTTCCTTCCAAATTGCCCACGATATGTGGGGAAGGGAAATTTGCCAAATCTTTCTAATGCACTCACTCTTAGAATTAATACTCCATGAGGTGAACATATTCTGGATATCATTGGGTAAAACCCAATCAATATTGAGAGCCTTCATCCAATAGGACCAAACCTCATTAGCATAATTGCAATGGATGAACAAATGATTGATCGTTTCTTCCTCTTTCTTGCACATAACACACATATTAGTAATATAAGTACCTCTATTCTTGAGGTTGTCAAGAGTGAGAATTTTGTTTTGAATCATTGTCCAGAAGAAGATGTTGATTTTAGGGGTAAGCCCTTTGATCCAAGCCTTGGCCCAGAAGGGAGTTTCCTTGTTCTCCTCATTAATATTATAAGCCGATCCCACAGTGACATTACCATTTGTAGTATCTTTCCAGATCATAGAATCTTCTTCAGAATTAAGAATCATGGAATTAAGAGTGATATTAAGAGATAGGAGAGAATCATCCACAGTAGTAAGATCCTTCCTAATCCCATTACAATTATAATCCATGACCTTAGTTCCAATTTTTTCTTTGCATAAAACAACAAAGGGGCCCCATACAATATTCATAACAAGAGGTTGGCTACCTATCCAGATATCCTCCCAGAAATCCACTCTGTTTCCCTAGCCAACTTTCCACTTCACACCTTTTCTTATTATATTTTTGACTTTTATCACATTCTTCCATATACAAGACCCCATCGAGATATCTTCAATATTAATAAAATCAATAATTGAATCAGACTTCCTGTTATATTTTCTGTGCCAAATAGAATTCCATTCGCCCTTTAGTGTGAAGCCCCTCCAACCAAGTTTAGATAGGAGAGCTTCATTCATTCTTTTGATTTTCCTTATACCCAAACCACCTTTGGACTTGGTCATACAGACTTTATCCCAGGCAATAAGAGCAAATCTGTTGGTTTTTTCAACACCATTCCAAAGGAAGTGCCTTTGAATTTTGTCAATAGCCTCAGCAAATTTGTTGGGGATCCTATAAAGACTTAGGGCATAAATAGGTATACTCTGAAGAGATGATTTTAGAAGTTGAATCTTACCAACCTGACTGAGTAGAACACCTTTCCACTCAGCAAGTTTCTTATGAAATTTGTCCACCAGAGAGCTCCAAAAGGATTCAGGAGGGTTAATCCCAAGGGGGAGACCTAGATAGGTAGCAGGGAGCTCCCCAATTTGGCAGTTCATAATTCTGCTAATCTTGTGCTGTCTGTACTCAGGTGTATTAATGAAATAAATATAACTTTTATTCCAGTTGATAAGTTGACCAATAGCCTTACCATAATTGTTGATGACATTTTAAATATTTTGGGCTTCATTAATGGTAGCTTCCCCCATAAAAATAGAATCATCCATAAATTGCTGGTGAGAGCACACATAGTTTGAGGAGGAATGTTTTAACCCTTTGAGATCCCCATTTCTGATAATACTTTCAATGTACCTGCCCAAACATTCAACAACAATAATGAACATAATAGGAGATAAAGGATCTCCCTGCCTCAGACCCCTGGAAGATTTAAAGAAGGCCAAAGGAGATCCATTAACAAGAAATGAGAAAGTGGGAGAAGACAGCAGCTGCATTATCAATTTTATACATTTGGGGTTGAAACCAAAGGTTCTTAGAACATTTTGCATAAAATTCTAGTCAACTCTATCATAAAATTTAGAGAGATCAATCTTGAGTATGAATCCTTCTTTTCTAGCCATAGTCAGTGAGTGTATGTTTTCATGGATGGTAATGATAGAATCTAAAATCTACCTTCCAGGAATAAAACTAGTTTGTTGGTGAGCAATTATCTTAGGAAGAAAATTCAGAATCCTGGAAGTGATAACTTTTGATATAATTTTGTAGGAAGAGTTACACAGACTAATAGGACGAAAGAGGTCCATAGTATCAGCCCCAACTTTTTTTAGGATGAGAGCAATGAAAGTACCATCCATTTCTCTAAGAATTTTAGTAGATCCAAAGAATTCTTTAACAACATTAGTAATATCCTTATGTATGATCTCCCAATAATCATGAAAGAAGAACATAGGAAAATCGTCAGGACCCAGAGATTTATTCCCATCAAAAGAAAAGACAGCCTCTTTAATCTCATCATTAGATGGGATGGCTGAAGGATAGTGATTATCATTTTCATTCAAGATATTAGGAATAATCTCTAGAAGATTACTTTGAAGATCCTGGTCAAGCTGGTCATCCTGGGATAGAATATTAGAGAAGAAGACTATAGCTTCCTTGGAAATATCTCCTCCTTTTCCATTTTTCTGTTGTCAACTTTGAGTTCAGATATCTTGTTGGCTGCCTTGTGTTTGGTAGACATCATGTGAAAGAATTTTGTGTTCCTATCCCCCTCTCTCAGCCAAGTGTTTCTAGATCTCTGCTTCCAAAATATTTCCTCCTTGTGCACAATGTCATGATATTTACTCAAGATTTCAGTTTCATGTTCTTTAAGAGTATTCACATAACCAAACTTTTGAACAGACTCCTGTACCTCTTTAAGTTCAGTCATAATATCAACCTTAGAATAAAAGATATTTCCAAAAGTTTCTTTGTTCCACTTCTTAATTCTGTCTTTCACATGTTTCAGTTTATAGGTCATCCTATACATAATTGTTCCTTCTATCTTAATATTCCACCATTCACTAATTTTGAGGTACATTTTAGGATGAATAGTCCACATTTTTCCAAATCTAAAAGGATAGTTATTACTTCTAACAATAGGGTCAACAATAAAAGACAGTGGGTAGTGGTTAGAGCCAGCTCTGATAAAGGCAGTTAAAGAAAAATTATACTGCTGAAACCATTCACTAGAAATTAAGGCTCTATCTAATCTTACCTAGGTCAGATCATTGCCCTCTCTCCAATTAGACCAAGTATAATTGATGCCTTGAAGATCAATATCAGTAAGAGCTTGACTAGATATAAAGTTCATTAAGTCAATCCTTCTTTCCAAATTAGGTTGAGTTCCACCCAGTTTTTTTTCTTCCTTAAGAGGGGTATTGAAATCCCCCATAATGAGCCAGCTTTCTATTTCAAAAGATTTCCTGACTTGGCCCAGTTTCATCCAGAAAGAGTGTCTCCCTCTCTTCGTGTTGGGAGCATAGATATTAGTGAGAATCCAACAGGTTCCTTCCTTGATATGGTGAAATCTAATGCAAGCCATATTATTTTCTTGCATAAGAACTTCTCCCTCAATGATATCCCCATGCCAAAAAGTAACAATACCCCCTGAGGCTCCTTCCGAGCTACCTCCACTACAACAATTATTTCTATAGTATTTGATCTTTTCAACTTTTTCCTTAGCCATTTTAGTTTCCTAGATGAGAATGATATCCGGTCTGTTATCTCTAACCATATTTCTAATAAGATCCTATTTGTGAGGATTATTCAACCCTCTTATGTTCCAATATATAATCTTCATTTCTTTTTGGTGATACCCAGCTGGGTAATAGTTTTCTGTGTTGCATCTGCTATATTTCTAGCCACCTCTTGATTTCTTTTTCTAGAGCTTGGTGGTCTTCCTGGTGGTGAGAGTTGGCATTCTCCAACATCTGGTTGGTATTTTTTTGTATTCTTCTGGCCTTTTGATGCTGTACCCTTCTTTTGTTTAGTTTTTTCCACCATATTGGATTTGTCTCATTTCTCAAGTAATTTGTCTATTTCCTCTTGATCTCCCCATTTCGGTTTGTCTATTTCCTCTGAGTCTTTCCTTTCCTCTTGTGATGAGATTTGTGTCATCTCTGATAGTCCAGGTCCCAAGACAATATCTTGTTGAGCATCTAAGAAGATGTTATTTTCATAGAGATTTTCCTGATCTCCCTATTTAATATATAGTTCCTCTACTTCTTGAGTAGTCGACTGGTTATCCTCTTGATCAGTTTTGTCCTTTTCATCTTGGGCTTTACAAATGTCATTTCTCTCATCTTCTAGTGTGTCCTTGACAAAGTCTATCTTGTCATTCTTGGCTAGTTCAATCTCATTTCCTTGCTTCTTCTGATCTTTCGTATCTTTTCCTGATCCTTCTGTCACATTTTTCTCTTGATTGTTCTGTGTGTCTCCTTTGTCTTTCCCTTCCTTTTCTTTTTCTTTAGATAGTCCATTTTTCTCTTCTATTTGTTTCTCTGTGTTCTTGGGTTCCTTACTACCTTCTTCTTCCGATAGTTCTACACTTTTTCCAGTCAGCTTCCATTCTTTTTTCTGATGGTATTTCTTGACTTTGTTCATTGGACATTTCTTTGCCCAATACCCCATTTTTTTGCATCTGAAACAAGCAAAGGGAACTGACTCATATTCAATTTTTTGAGTCCATTTCCCTAATCTTGATTCCAACTATATCTCTTCTGGCATATCAACATCTGGTATGATACCTATGCATATTCTGGCATGTGTAAGTCTTCTTCTGGAAGCCATGACTGGATCGATAGAGAGAAGTTCTCCAAAGGATCTGGCTATACCTGCAAAAATATCCTCATTCCAATACTCCAAGGGGAGTCCAGGGAGCTTCACCTAGATAGGGACTTGGACTATAAAATCTTCAGGAAGAGCCATATTAGGGTACCATTTTTGCAGAATCATAGTATTTTTTCCTATACACCACGACCCACTACAAATGGCTTGTGTTCTATATTCTTCACATGAGAAAAAAAGAAACAAGGCCCTTATTCATAGCTATCACCTCAACTTGGCCTTTGAGCTTCCATCTCTTGTCAACATATGCTCTAATCACTTCAATATTAGGCCTAATCCCAATGAATCTCCCAACTAGGGCATTTCCCATTTTTTTAATATTATGATCGATTACTTGATTAGGAATAACAATAGCATATCTGCCCTCATAGATATTAGATATGTTCCTGATAGGTGGGTGTACATACTTACCTGAGGGTTTTACACTGAATAGGGATGCCCATTTGACTGTCCCTTTCCCCAGTATGGGGTCCCCACCTAGGTCCCCTTCTCCCGCGAATCCATGCAGTTTCCCATCCACTTTCCCAACATAGTCAGTGGAGCCCTCTGTGGTAGAAAGACCTACATCACCTGCATCACCTGTAGAATCTAATTCCATGGAGAGATATGAATATCCCACGCCAGTGTTCTCGCTTCCCAGTCACTCCCCATTTCCCGCTCCCCACTTTTGCTCCATCACAGCCAACATGTTTCAGCCCGTTGAGGGTTGTTTGTGTACAAAATTTGTTTTGCGGATATGGTAAAAATTTTTTGGTGATAAATTTTATGTAAAAATGGTGGAGCTGATATGTATAGAGGCTTTTTCATGATTATTTTGGTCTGAATTGATATTTGATTTTGGATTTGGTCAGCTTGGTAAACATGGTACACATTTTCTTAGAACATTTTTGAGATGACAAGGTGCAATCAAGTTTTTGGTTGTAGACCTATAAGGTCAATTATTTAGGGCATACAATTATAGTTGATGCATGTGATAAGTGTAAGAAGGTTTTGTGTGAAGGGTCTTATGCAGGGATTTAAGATCTGAAGTTTTGACCAACAAAGAACAATAAAACAAATCAGTTAGAGATAAAGTGTATCATATCTAAATTATGTGCTTATGAAAAAATATAACCTGGCATTAGTAGGTGATATTACATTAGTTCAAAACATCTTATGATCATTGTAGTGATATTTTAAGGTAGTGAGCCTTCCATAGGGTTGTATCCCTTATTGTATTTGAGTAGTGAGCCTAAATACATGTGCATTCCCAGACATTATGACAATATTTATGTAGAGTATTGTCTTGTAGGTACCATCCCTACCATGGTTTTTCTCCTAACAAGGTTTCCATGATAAAATCCTTGTGTTATGGTGTTATGCTTATTTTATTTATGTTCATGCTTGTTGATTTTCATTCTATGTGCTAAGTGGTTTGTGGATCAGTTTAATAAGGTTAAAATTTGTAGAACACTGATTCAACCCTCTCAGTGTTCCCTCATTCCAATAATTTGTATCAGAGCTAGATCCCTTGGAGGAAGCCTAACATCTTGAGAGGGATCCAAGAGAGAAAAAATGGATTCAGATTTTCATGAATAACTCATTGTTGCATTGGATGATCTTGATAATTCTAAAGTTGAAGTTTGAGAGTTGCAAGGGAACCTCAAAGAATTTTAAATCTTTATTAAGAAATTAAAAGAACAATTGAAGTAATACAAGATAAAGATAAGGGAAATTTGTGAACATTTAAAGAAAAAGGATAGTGAGAGCTCGAATAATGAACAATTAAGTCAGGACTTGAAGGAAAAAAATGAAGAATGTGAGAAGCTTAAGAAAGAGAATACAATCATGAAGCATAAGATGGAATCTATAGTGATGAAGATGGCCAAGGAGATTGAGGATAGGAAGAATAATAAAGAGAATATAAGTCATTCCTTACAGGAAAGATTTGATGAATGCAATAGACTTGTTTCTAACCTATAGGAGACCAAGGATATTGAGGAAGAACTTAGAGAAAAACTTGTGATTACTAATGACTACAAGAAGTTCATGATCATATCATCCAAACTTGATTCATTACTTGAAAGTTATAGGAGCACAAATGATAAATGTGGTCTTGGATTTGAGGAAGGAGAAATCTCTAGATCTAGTCAAGACATACCTAGATCTAAAATGAACAAGACAAAGAGAACTTCTGCAAGATAAACTAAAGCTCAAAGAGTGCTATATTTGCAATAAATTTGGTGACAAAGCCATGTAGTGTAGAAATAGGATGAATTATAATGGTGCATATTTTTTTGTCAATGTTTTAAATGAAATAAATATGGTCATAAGTCAAGTGAATGTAGAAGTGTTATCAACAAATATTTCAACAACAAAAGCAACATTAAGTGTTATGCATGCAATGGGTTTGGTCACATTGCAAAGTAGTGTGGAACAAGAAGAAACCAAAAAAGTAACAAAAATGGAAAAAGAAATGTAGTATGCTTCAAATGAAATAGATCTGGACATATTAAAAGGTATTGTAGGACTAATAATGTGAACAAGAGAGATCTGTTAGATAGGAGCTGAAATAAGAAAATAAATGATTAAGGAAAAGAAAAAAATAGATTTGGAAGAAGTTCAGAAGAAGATGAAGTAAACATGGGTGAAG
The DNA here is from genome assembly GCA_018584345.1 of Thuja plicata. Classification (NCBI taxonomy): domain Eukaryota; kingdom Viridiplantae; phylum Streptophyta; class Pinopsida; order Cupressales; family Cupressaceae; genus Thuja; species Thuja plicata. Next base: position 1,468,191 of record MU223230.1, on the reverse strand, counting down.
AAGAGAAAGGAGGACACAAATGAAGTGTCTTCACCTAGATCTGGTGTTGACAATTCCTTTGGGAATTGAGTTTAGGCCTTTGGCCTAAGGGGATCTTGTATGAAAATCTTATGAAACCCCCCTAGAAATGTTGATGCCCAGATTAGCAGGCACGAAGATGTAGGATGAGTCGACACAATTTTTTATAGGTGATTCTTGAAGGCATTTGATAAGTTTTGGAGATTCCTAGTAGGATCTATAAATCAGCTAGCAGACTAGGTACTTGGAGAAACTTAGGAATTTGAAGCACTTATGTCACCTAAAATTTAGGTATACAGAGTGCAAAAGGAAATTTGTGACATTCATTTATCACTTTACATTCAATAAAAAGGAGAAAAATAGATATGCAAGCTATTTATAGTGAGATAAAAGATACTATGTGATTGTTCAAGTGAATTCACACACAAACCCTAGTTTGGTGAAAGACATTTATCTGCACATATCTTGCAAATTCAAATATTTAAACACGAATACTCCTATGATTGTAATAATTACTAAGATGCCTCAACGTAAATTTAGGAAACATCCCTCTAAGTGTGCATTTTTTAATTTTTCTTATGGTGTTCTGCATGTGGAAGATGTTAGGGCATACATTCATGCCAATATGGTAGACCTTAGCACTAAATAGATGAAATATTTATACCATGAGAATCTTGAGGGGAAAAATTAATTGAAGCCATAATTCAAAGCCCTTGAAGACAAGATTTTTGATCAATTTAGTAGGTCTCTATTGTTTGAAGAGATGAAATGGATACAATATGTACTAATCAGGGTATATGATGAGTTTATGTGGCTTAGTAAACCATTTAAGATTAGAAAAGGGATATATAGATAGTAACATGATTATGTGCATCCGGTGGAATTCTTGTACTAAAATAAATAAAGAACAAGTCGGTTATAGATACAACTAATTCTAATCCCGAGAAAAGAGAAATGAATATCAATGATATACTTGAATGTGATGTGATATTTACATAAATGTTGATAGGGTACAAGTTATATCACTCTAGTAGAGAGAATTCAGTGTCTAGTACTATAATTTACACAACCTATCATATGTTAAAGGTGTGTGTGTATTTTGTGGATCTGCTAGCTACAACACAACACTTCAATTTGTCATTGCATTAGTGAAATAACATGAAATATCAAAGGAAAAACATATATATATATATATATATATATATATATATATATATATCACCAAAATTGAGATATTTATCCCTATCTAAGAAGAGTATGAAATATGCTATAATTTCCCTCAGATTATGCATAAATCAGTGACAACATCATGCTTAAAATGGAAGATTTAACTAAAATGCAAGCTAAAATACTCAATCAAAGTTCATTTTAGAGCTCCAATTGAAAGATTATAACAATGCTAAATATTTGAGCTAAAATGCATGAAGAAATATCTAAGAATATGAGCAACATAATTTTGCAAATGAATTCTAAAATTAGGGGCAACATAAGAATGCTTTCAAAAAATAAGGAATTAGGGGCCCATTGAGCTCAAAATTCATTCCAGAAGAATTTTCAGAATGAGAGGTTAGGATTTATTTGTGAAGAGAGGTGGAGATTGAATCTTTGCTAATCCATGTGAGGTAATCCAAGTGATTTAACTCTCATTGGCTAGGGAATTGAATTTTCCTTTTGCAAGTGAGGAGTTGTAATTAGGATTTATTTAATTCCTTTTAATTAATTAACTTAGCCATGTTTTTGATTGTTTTTGATTTAATTGATTTGATTTGATTTAATTGGCTAAGGCAATTAATGTAATTTAGTGATAAGATCACTTAGGAGGTTAAATTTGATTTAAATGAATTATGCCAATTAATTGAAGAATTGTCTTGACATAATTAGGGGCATGACCACACTTAGGGAAAATAGGGTCTATGGTTAGAGTAGACTGATGACATGTAACTGATTGAATGTTTTATAATGTTAAGTTGAAGATGATGCAAGACATTAAAACAGTTAATAGTTTGTATTGTCATTGATGTCAACTTGATATCATCTGTACGATCATGTACATAATGCCAAAGACTTTAGAGAATAAATGGAACGAAGATTATGCTTTCAACAATGCATAAAAGTCAAGTATTCACTAAGTGACAGATAACATCAACGGAGTGCACACCATCGGTAAAGGCAAAGAAAAAGTCACAGTGATGCCTGACGAGCAGAAGACAGTGTTTCCCAATGAAGAAAAATCCTATGATGCCCGATAGATGAAGATCCTGAAGCTAACTGGAGTTGTACCGATGGGACTAGAAATTGTCACCGATGATGAACTACGGAGTTGAGCAACAGAACAAAAAGTTAAGAAAATGACAAAATATCTAGCTGGTAGAGCTTAAGGATAGACTTAACTGGTTGTTTTATTTGTTTTATCTGTCCAGAGTTAAGTAAATAATATTTGTATAGTTGGAAAGAAGATAACTATGAGATAAATAAGGAGTTAAAGCTGTAAATCAGATTGGCTGGATTATTTTGTACGCCAAGAATCAAGAATCAAGAATTAAGGAATATCATGTCTATATAAGAGACAAGCATAATTCATTTCCGTAATCACTACAAAAAAAGAAGCAATAAGATACATGGGGAGTGAATAGAAAGAGGACGCTAAAGAGAAACTGATGAAGGATAACTTCATATAGTCCTGATCAATCAAGCTGAAGGAGAGCTAAGGAATTATGCGGACACTGACGAATATTGAAGCACAACATCATAGAGCAGAAAGTGTGGAGTAAAAAGAATTGAATTGATACATTGATTAGAGAGGTATTTTACTTAAATATATATGAAAATATGCAATTCAAGTTGCATTAGAAAAAAGTTATAATGTTTCAGTTTAACCATTGGAGCATCAAGTCTCTTAACAGAGCAGGACTTAATCATCTTCTATAATTGAGGCATATCGTAACAGATTTCCAAAAAGGTTGATTCATGCAAGTAGCATTGAATTTGCATAAGTCCTATTGATAGCCTAAGAAGAAGGTTGATTCAAGGATGGTAGCAATATTTGCGTAAATCCTATTGACAGTTTAAGAAGGAGGCTGATTCAAGGATGGTAGAAAAATAGATGCCAGATACTAAGTGACAATCTATGTATAAAAATCCTCTAAGAAGGTCGCACTTAACAGCGTGTTTGTAAACTTTAACAGGGTTGGATCCTAATAGGACTCACTTCAGAAGAGTGAAAATTTGGGGTACTGATCCCAGTGTTTTTTTCCCTTAACATGGTTTCCACATTAAAATCCATGTGTTATGTGTGTATGGTTTATTACTTTATTGTTTTACATTTCACATATGCATTTCTAGATTGATTGGTATACTCTGCATATTTATTGAGTATCGGTAAATAGTTTTACGACTTATCGGTTATCAAGGAGAATAAGGATAGACAAGGTAAACTTACAGACAGTTTATTATTTCAAGTATTTTATGGCATACATCTTGTAGACACTTAATAATCTGAGGTGTATTGATTGGTGGTAAAAGATTAAAGGCTAAATATTTGAGGCCACTGATTCACCCCCCCTCTTAGTTATTACTAACAATTGGTATTAGAGCTTGTGTGCTTAGAAGGAAGGTTTCAAAGACCTAAGTAAAGATCACAAGATGAATAGATGAGATGTGCCCAAGTTGAACAAAGACAACTTTGCTTCATGGCAAAGTAGGATAAGACTCCACTTATCAAGTATTGGTAATGATGTTACTCAATACTTAGATATTGAATATGTGTGGCCTATAGGACCATTAACAGTAGATCAATTAAGAGTGAAGCATGAGCATAACTATATGGTTATAGAGCTTTCTTCGTCATTCTCTATTGCTGAATTTGAAGATGTCAAGGATTGCAGAACTGCAAAGAAAATGTGGGACAAACTGAAGCGTGTACATGGAGGTGATACAAATATTCTGAGAGCCAAGGCAGAAAGCCTTAGAGGAAAGTTTGATGATCTCATAATGAAAGAAGGTGAAAACATCACATAGTACAATGCAAGAATAAAAGAAGTAGTCAATTCTATACGAGGTCTTGGAGGTACACTTGAAGAGGAGACAATGGTAAGTAAAATCTTAAGAACCTTATTGCCTATATATGCTATTAGAGTTTCTTCTATTCAAGAATTGAGAGCAGTAGCAAACAATACAGTTACTCTTGATAGCCTAATTGGTAGACTGATTTCATTTGAGATGAATAACTTTAACAATAGTGTCTTACCAAGTTTAGAGTCTGCATTTAAGTCTTCTATGAAAATAATCAAATCCAATCATAGATGCTCATCTAGAAGGGAGAGTGAAAGTGAAAGTGAAGAAGAAGATCTAGATAAAATAGAAGCACTTATGGCCAAAAGAATACAAAGAGGCAAAGGTAAATACAAAGGCAAGTTACCACTTGTATGCTTTAATTGTAAAGAGATTGGACACTTTGCTGAAAGATGTCCTAATAAAAGAAAAGATGATAGAAGTGATGACAGATCTTTTGAGAAGAAATATGATAGAGGTGATAACAAAGATTACAAAGGTTACCAACAATCAGAAAGAAAGGATACCTGAGACTACAAGGATAAAGGAAAGAAGGATAGCTACCTAGCTGCTTGCAAAGATGAAGATACTGACACCGAACCAGATGATGACATCAAGATAGTATTTGTAGCTGTGAAGGATGATTCAGATGAAGATGAAAGGTATGAAGAGACTGCACTCATATATAAGGTTAGTAAGAATGATATCTAGATTATAGATAGTGGCTGCACTCACCACATGACCAATGACAAAGAAAAACTTAATACTTTTGAGTATTACAATGGTGGTACAGTGAGAATGGGAAATGATACACCTTGTCCAGTTGAAGGTAAAGGAACAATACTACTGAATAACCTGATTGAATGTGAAAATGCATATTGGGTAAAAGGATTGAATTATAATCTGTTGAGTGTCTCTCAGCTAAATAATTCAGGTCACAGTGTAGCATTTGAAAACAAGAAGGCAAATATATTCAATGAATCAGGAACATTTATTGGTACTGGTGAACAGACTAAAGGTAACTTATTCTATCTGAATGATACTAATCCCACTTTCTTGATGACTAGAAACAAAGACATATGGTTGTGGCACAAAAGATTGTGTCATGTGAATTTTGACAACATGATGAAAATAAGCAGAAAAAGAAGTGTAAGAGGCTTACCGACGATGACAAAGCCAGGCAACATCATGTGCAAAAATTGTCAAAAAGGTAAAATGACAAAGTCTAGTTTCAAAAGTAAAACCCATACATCTGATGATATTCTAGAATTAGTCCATACTAATTTATGTGGA
>MU223230.1:1438763-1462369 GCA_018584345.1 Thuja plicata | reverse complement strand
AAGTGATGAAGGTATTTTTCTGGGGTATTCTACCAAGAGCAAAGCTTTTAAATGTCTAATCAAGGCTTCTAACAAAATAGTTGAAAGTGAAAATGTGAAGATTGATGAATTTGCAGAAAAGAATGAGTTGGAAAGCACAAAAGAACTAGAGGACTACAACAAGTTTGTATATTGTGAAGATCCCATAACTCTACCCAAGCAACAATGCTTAATTCCATAATAACAGAATGTTGCAACCGATGGTAAGAATGCTATTACCGATGGTCAGGATGATGATCAAAATAATGTGCAAGGTAATGAAGATCAAGCTGATATACAAAGATCCATACCTGTACTTGAAAGATATGTAAGAAGGAACCATCCAAAGGACTAGATCATAGGAGATAAGAAAGATGGTACAAGAACACGAAGTAAGTCTTTAAACTCAAATTATTTAATTTGTGAGTTTGAGCCAAAATCTGTCAATGCTGCACTAGATAATGAAGAATGGATAAGTGCTATGAATGATGAGATTGAACAGATTGAGAAGAAAAAAATATGGTCACTTGTGCCAAGACCAGATGACAAGAATGTCATCGGTACTAAATGGATATTCAGGAATAAGTTGAACGAGAATGGAGAAGTCACAATGAACAAAGCAAGACTAGTATGCAAGGGGTATGCACAAGAGGAAGGTATAGACTATGGAGAAACCTTTACACCCGTTGCTAGGCTAGAAGAAGTAAGAATACTACTTACTTATGCTACATATAAAGGATTCAAAGTATATCAAATGGATGTAAGGTCAACATTCCTAAATAGAATACTTGAAGAAGAGGTATACATTGAACAACCAGAAGGGTTTGTAGATCCAAAAAAGAGAAACATGGTATGTAGACTTCACAAAGCCTTGTATGGATTAAAACAAAATCCCAGAGCCTGGTATGAATGACTTCATTCTTATCTAATAAGTATTGGATTCATAAGGACTAGTGAAAACAATAATCTTTATTTGAAAGAAGATACGGATGCTAACACTTTGATTGCTGAAATATTTGTTGATGACATCACATTTGGAGGAAACAATATGCTATGCAAATCATTTGCTGATGAGATGAGCAAAGAGTTTGAGATGTCTATGTTTGGAGAGATCAAGTTCTTTCTTGGTCTATAGATCATTCAACAAAGTGAAGGTATTTTAATTACACAATCCAAATACTTCAAAGAGGTCCTGAAAATATTCAAGATGGAAGATTCCAAACCTGTTAGAACACTGATGGATACTGGGTGCAAATTGACAAAGGAAGACAAGACAATAGAGGTAAATCAGAATTTGTACAGATCAATGATAGGAAAACTCATGTATGTTGTACACACTAGACCAGATATTGCACATGCAGTAGGAATTGTTGCTAAATTTTCTGCTAACCCCAAGGAATCACATATGACTGTTGTGAAAATAGTTCTAAGATATCTTAAGAATACTGAGGAATTTGGCTTATGGTATAGAAGAGAAGGCAAATTTGAACTTAAGGTGTTTACCGACGCTGATTGGGCTAGAAATCTTGATGACCAAAAGAGCACAATTGGAGGAGCATTATTTATGGGTGACAGACTTGTCACATGGATTAGCAAGAAGCAAGGATGCATCTCCCAGTCTACTGCAGAAGCAAAATATGTTGCTGTTGCTGCAAACTGCTCAAATATTGCATGGATCAAACAGTTGCTGGAAGTTATGCATATGAAGATCTCAGAACTAGTGGTTATCTATTGTGATAACACCAGTTCAATAAACATTTTCAAGAATCCAGTCATGCATGCAAAGACTAAACACATTGCAATCAAGTATCATTTTTTAAGAGAACAAGTTCAAGAAAAAAGAGGTGATACTTGAATATGTGCAATCAATAGAACAATTGGCCAATATCTTCACCAGGCCACTGCCCAAGGATACATTTGAGTACTTGAGAAAGAGACTAGGGGTCAAACCCATGTCTACCAGTTAGTAAAGGACTGAAGGCTGCATCAGCCATATATTATCAGAATATCATTCATGTTGATGCAAGAAAAAGATGAACTTCAAAGCTACATCTATATACAAAAATGTATATATCAGAACCGAGCACTAGAGCACATTGTTGTATTGCTGATGGATAAGGGAAATTCAAGGAATATATAATGGAAAGAAGAAAATAGTTGTTTGACATAAATGTCAGATATTTGTAAAACATTTTTTTGGCATTGTTGTTAAAGGGAGAGAATATATCCATATTTTCATCATAAACTATTCATTATCAGATTACTCTGAATAGGGAGAGATCATATCCATAGGGAGAGAATTTGTATGAAGAAATATTATACAAAGGGAGATTTTATGACAAAAGATAGAGACATCAAAGAAGAAGAACAATCAAGAGAGAAATTGACACAAAAAGAGAACGCAACACATCAAAAGAAGAAACACAAAAAGCTGCAAGAATCAAATCTGAGCTAACACAGAGCTTACCGTTGTCAAACATTTTTATCGGTTATCAAAACAAAGTGTTTGGTAATTCGATGAATCTCAACAATTGTATTTCATATTGTATTAGAAATAGTATAGTGTGATAATATAGTAATATTGCCATCAATGCCAAAGGGAGAGATTGATGACATGTAACTGATTGAATGTTTGATAATGTTAAGTTGAAGATGATGCAAGACATTAAAAAAATTAATGGTTTGTATTGTCATTGATGTCAAATTGATATCATCTATACGGTCATGTACATAATGCCAAAGACTTTAGAGAATCAATGGAACAAAGATTATGCTTTTAGCAATGCATAAAAGTCAAGTATTCACTAAGTGATAGACAACACCAACAGAGTGCACACCATCAGTAAAGGCAAAGAAAAAGTCACAGTGATGCCCGATGAGCAGAAGATAGTGTTTCCCAATGAAGAAAAATCCTATGATGCCCGACAGGTGGAGTTCCCGAAGCTAACTGGAGTTGCACCGACAGAATTGGCAATTGTCACTGACGATGAACTACAGAGTTGACTGACAGAACAGAGAGTTAAGAAAATGACAAAATATCTAGTTGGCAGAGCTTAAGGATAGACTTAACTGGTTGTTTTATTTGTTTTATCCACCCAGAGTTAAGTAAAGAATATTTGTACAGTTGGAAAGAAGATAACTATGAGATAAATTAGGAGTTAAAGCTGTAAATCAAATTGGCTAGATTGTTTTTCACGCCAAGAATCAAGAATCAAGAATTAAGGAATATCATGTCTATATAAGAGACAAGCATAATTCATTTCCATAATCACTACAAAAAAAATAAGCAATAAGATACATGGGGAGTGAATAGAAAGAGGATGCTGAAGAGAAACTGATGAAGGATAACTTCATACAGTCCTGATCAATCAAGCTGAAGGAGAGCTAAGGAATTCTGTGGACACCGACGAACAGTGAAGCACAGCATCACAAAGCAGAAAGTGTAGAGCACAAAGAATTGAATTGATACATTGATCAGAGAGGTATTGTACTTAAATAGATCTAAAAATGCACAATTCAAGTTGCATTAGAAATAGGTCATAATATTTTAGTAGATTGCCAAAAAGGTTGATTCATGAAAGTAGCATTGAATTTGCATAAAGCCTATTGACAACTTAAGAAGAAGGTTGATTCAAGGATGGTAGCAACATTTTCCTAAAGACTATTGACAGTCTAAGAAGGAGGCTGATTCAAGGATGGTAGAAAAATAGATTCTAGATACTAAGTGACAATCTATGTATAAAAATCCTCTAACAAGGTCACACTTAACAGTGTGTTTGTAACCTTTAACAGGGTTGGCTCGTAACATGGCTCACTTCAGAAGAGTGAAAATTTGGGGTATCGGTCCCAGTGGTTTTTTCCCTTAACTGGGTTTCCACGTTAAAATCCATGTGTTATGTGTTTATGGTTTATTAATTTATTGTTTTAAATTTCACATATGCATTTCTGAATTGATTGGTATACTCTGCATATTTATTGAGTATCGGTAAATAGTTTTACTGCTTATCGGTTATCAAGGAGAATAAGGACAGACAAGGTAAATCGACAAACAATTTATTATTTCAAGTATTTTATGGCATACATCTTGTAGGGACTTAATAATCTGAGGTGTATTGATTAGTGGTAAAAGATTAAAGGATAAATATTTGAGGCCACTGATTCACCCCCCTCTCTTAGTTATTACTAACACAAACCAAATTAGGGTGGTTACATTTTCCCCTTTTTGAATTGATGTGCGAGCAACACATTGATTCAAAGAATGATTGATGTTGACTTCAGGAAGTTTGAGAATTCCTCCCTTGATTGAATGAAATGTCTAATGAGATCAGTCTCACACTTGATTGAACTAAGACTGATAGTATTGACATTGAACTTGATTGAACAAAGGTCAATAAAACAAAGATCTTAAAGATACCAATTTTGAACTTGATTGAATGAGAGTTGATAATACTGACTCTGAACTTGATCAAATGAAGGTTAGTACAAAGCTTCCAGGAGCTTAATAAGAATATGAGAAAATGTAGACATAAGATACCCATCTTGTGAGAATCGAATCCTTCCATCCAACAATTATGACTTGATCGAAGGAAACTGCCATGCCCCTAGTCTTTTGATGATGAAGTCATTTTTAATGCTTTTCAAGCAAGAATTTGAATGATTTAAGTGTGATCATGCCCTCTCGGGAACAAAATCAAAGGAAAAAGAATAAAATCCCTCTTTAGAATGATATATCACTTGAAATGATCGATTGGATTGAGAAAGAATTAATTAGAAGAAATGAAGAAGTGAAGGTGTGTTAAGAGAAAACACAAATTTACCATGTTAACTACGTTAAAATGCGAGTTCAATTTTATTCCCAATTGATCATACAAGAAAAAAATTGAAGTTTGATAGTTCAAGAATTATTGATATCATTAATATAGATTAAGTAGTTTAACTTGGATTTTGAATGAACCAAGAAATTATTTTGAGCTCAAGTCCTTATGCTATTTTAAAAAAAATGACTCATGCAAGCTCTAAATGCATCTACATGCAAACTCTTAGGACTGTCACTGATTTGTATACATTGTAGCATTTTTATCATCATTGGGCATTTTTGTAATGGACATCATCAAATAGTACAACTATTACTAATACTCATTGGTATCACGATAATATGAGTACTATGTATATTGGATGCAATGTCGGAAATAAACCTAAGCATCAAGGCATAGAGGCCAGGATGACAAGTCAGTTATCTCATTTTTCTTTTAAGAATCAAGTTCTATTCAAGTGCAATATAAGATATGTGACCCACAATGACCTTCAATATTCATATCCTTGGGTACATAATGTGTCGTACACCTTACTAAGAATATGATTTAGAAACACACAAGGAAATTGGTTCAACCCCACTGTAATTTACACATAACTAGGATCGAGATACATGCGGCTATCCACTCATGTTGGCAACTCTTACCATAAACATCCAAGTTAGGTGAAATTTAGAGGATCATTGAAACAATCACCATACGTAGAAAACCAAGAAAACATTATGCCTTCTGTCCTTGCAACTCTTTGTCTTTGAATAGATGTCATGGAGTAACTCGGAAGACATAACAATCACCAATTGATAATCAATCAAAGAAAATTCATAACTGCTTGCATGCCCCTAGTTTGAAACATCATGGGAACATAAAAGAGTCATAATCAAACCAAGATCAGTCTGTCTTTAAGTAGTATTGAGAAATACTGTGGATTCATTTTTCAAGCACAGTAGATTATCATCAATCATAATTTGGAATCAAGCAATATGTATTTTATGTATGAATATATGAGATTAACTTTGTCGTCAATTGCAATCCAATGCAGTGTTTAGGAAAACTGCTTGATTAAAGTGTTGAGAAACACTAGTGTGATTAAAGTGTTGAGAAACACTAGTATGATGTCTGTTACAAGTATGTGGTGTTGAAGAAACACCCTTGTTTGTGATAGTGATGTTTTGATGCAAGTATTGAGAAATACTATTTTGAGAGGCAAACCATCCTAGATAGGAACCTAGGACAACCTAGCAGACACAAACTGAACATGCTAGCAAAGATGCCCCTAGTGCAGAATGACTATTCCTAAGACACAAATGCAGACAAATCCCAGGCAAGGATAGGACATTTGTAAGGAATCAGAGTCAACTAGTAGCACATGTGTGATAGTGAGGCATTAGTATCAGAAGTGCATTGATAGATGGAACACAGAGTATGAGTGACACCTGTTTGCTAGGATTTCACCACTCAATAAAGCTTTTTATTTTTGCTACCAAGACGCCAGTTTGCTAGGTTTTCGCCAAGGCACTTTTCTCTTTTTCAATTTTTTTTTGTTCTTTTTTCTCTTATTTATTTTTTTTGTTAGTATCAAGATGCCTGTTTGCCAGGTTTTCACCAAGGATACTTTTTTTGTAGGAATTTTTCCACTGGTTTTGGATTTCTTTAGGATCAATTTTTTTATTTTTTTGGTATTTCTGAGAATTTTTCACTGCATGGGCTCTACTAGTTAGATATACAATGTAGAACCGCTTCAAGTGTAGAGTATTAATGGGATTAGGAAGAACATCACCCTCAGGTGTAGCTAACTGTTATGCTCTAGTCCCAAAAGTTGCAGTAATGGCATAAGGCCCCAACCAGTTGGGTTCAAAATTTCCTTTTTGTTCTCTATTTGACTGGTTTTTAGGATTCTCTTTGAGAATGAGATCCCCACTTGAAATTGTCATGGTTTAACCTTTTTATTGTACCCTTTTGGCATTCATTTTTTGTACACTTTGAGATGATCGAACGTTTGTTTTCTACGCTCATCAAGGAGTTCTAGTGCATTAACCCTATCATGCGGTATTCTTCATCTATAACAAGACCTTGGAGAGATACCCACAAATATGGAATTTCTACTTCAATAGGTAGCACTGCTTCTGCGCCATAGACTAGAGAAAATGACACGGCTCTAGTTGGTGTTCTAATAATTGTTTTGTAGGCCCATAGTGCCGGATTTAGTTGCAAATGCCAGTCTTTTCCAGACTTACTCATAGTTCTGTGTAAGATTTTAAGAATGTTCTTGTTTGATGCCTCAGCTTGTCCATTACCTTGAGGATAATAGATTGAAGAAAAATGCTGAGTGATATGAAACTGTGTGCAAAGGTCTTCAATGTCTTGGTTTTTAAAGTGACCCCCATTGTTTGTTACAATAGAAGAGGGTATCCCATACCTATAAATGATGTAGATCAAGATGAACATAGCCACTTATTTGCTAGTGGCTTTGATTAGTGGCATGGCCTTGACCCACTTAGTGAAATACTTAGTGGCCGTAATGATGTACTCGTTTCCACTTAAAGAATTAGGATAAATTTGTCCAACTAAATCAAAGGTCCATTGCTGAAATGGCCAATGTGTTATAAATGGTATGAGTTGTCTAGCAGGAGCATGGATGAGATTTCCATATGTTTGACATTTGTGACATGTTTTTTAAAATAGAACAACATCCATTTCCATTGTGGGCCAATAGTAACCAACTCTTAGTAGTTTTTTAGCTAATGAAAATCCATTCGAGTGCGATCCACATACACCTTTGTGAACCTATTTTAATGCACAATCAGAATCTTCTTGTTCTAAACACCTAAGAAGCATACCATTGAGACCTCATCTATATAAGTTATTAGTGATGAGGACATAACGTGATGCTATCCTAATTAAGGCTCATTTTTTTGTTTCTTGATAGGCCATTGGGTATAGTTTGACCAGTTAATTAAGCAATGATTTTGGCATACCGGGATTGGTCCTGGGTGTTCAAAGAAAAAATCACTTGGAATTCAGGTGTATCAAAGGATGGATAAGATAATTCTTCCACCAAGAAGTCATAGCAGAATTGGTGTTCTTCTAGTTGTAACATGGATGCCAGTGTAGCCATATCATCTGCAGCTTTGTTTTCCATTCTTGGTATTTGCTGGAATATGACAAAGACAAAGTAATTTTTCAAATCGTCAACCAATTGTTTGTAAGGCATTAATTTCTCATCTTTAGTATGATAATCTCTATTTACTTGGTTGATAATGAGCTGAGAGTCACCATACACATGTAATTCTATGATCTTCCATTCCATAGCCAGCTTAAGACCATCCAACAATACTTCATATTCAAAATTTTTATTTGTGCATGGAAACATCAGTTTATATCCTTTGGGTATCTTTTAGCCTTGAGGAGTGATGAATGGAACCCCTGCTATAGATCCTTGTTATGTGAAAGAGCCATCAAAATACATCTTCCATGGATGTTCACTTAAATGCATGATTATTTAATTAGGAAATTCAATTATCAAAGGTGTATCATCTTGCAAGGGTGAATAAACTAATTGATCTACTAGGACTTGTCCTTTAATTCCCTTCTGCCCACATACTCAATATCAAATTCGCTTAGAATCAGGACCCACTTTTCTAATCATCCTGTTAATGCTGTCTTGCTTAAGAGATATTTGAGAGGATCTATTTTTGCAATAAGTTTTACTGTATGTGAGAGCATATAGTGTCTCAATTTCTGTGATGCAAAGACAAATACTAAGCAAGATTTTTCAATTATACTGTAATTGAGTTCATAAGATACCAGGGTCCTGCTGATATAGTAGATTGATCTTTCCCTTTTATTTTCATCCTCTTGTGCTATCAATACTCCGAGCGATGTAGCCGTAGCTGAGATATATAGGAGTAATGGATTTCCATGAATAGGTGCCATGAGAATGGGAGGAGTAGCCAAGTAATCCTTTAATTCTTTAAATTTTTTTTCATAATGCTCATCCCATTTGTAGGTATCACCTTTATGTAGCATTTTAGTAAAAGGTTGTGCTCTTTCGGCTAGTTGTGACATAAATCTCCTGATGGATTGGAGTCTTCCTTACAGTGTCCTCTTTTGACTAATATTTCATGGAGGTGACATTTCCAGTATAGTTTTTACTTTTTTAGGGTCCACCTCAATTCCTTTTACTGATACAATAAACCCTAGAAGCTTCCCTAATTGGACCCCAAATGCACATTTCTTTGGATTAAGCTTGTGTTGAAATTGCTCCATGCAATCTAGTATCTTTCTTAGGTCTTCAATATGAGTAGTCCTTTTTGACTTCTCTAAGGTATCATCCACGTAATCCTCCATGTTTTTATGTATCATATCATGGAAGATTATTGTCACAACTCTTTGGTATGTAGCACCAACATTCTTTAATCCAATTGACATGACGTTCTAGCAAAATGTTCCCCATGCGCATGTGAATGCTGTCTTCTCTTGGTCCTCATGAGAAGTCTTAATATGGTTATAGCCCGAAAATCCATCTATGAGTGAGTACATCTGATAGCCTGTTGTTAGATCTATAATCATATCAATGTTCGATAGTGGGAAATCATCTTTAGGACATGCTTTGTTTAAGTCTCTAAAGTCTGTGAAAATCCTGATAGATTTATATATTTTAGACACTGGTACCATATTAAAAATCCATCCTGCATAAGTAATGACTCTTATGAATCCAACTTTCAATAGTTTTTCTAGCTCTGATTTCACTAGTAATGCCACATGTGGATGCATCTTTCTTAATTTTTGTTTCACGGGTTTGATCTGAAGAGCTATAGATAAATGATGCATTATTAATTTAGGATCAAGTCTAGGAATATCATTGTAAGACGATGCAAAGTTGATCTTTTTCTCGTTCAAGAACTCAGTGAATTGTATCTTTTCCTCCTCTGATAAGGATTGTTCTAGGTGAACAAATTGAGGAGCTTATGTTGTTCCCAAGTTAACCGGTTGTGTTGGTTCTATAAAAAATGAAGATCTTTCTTGAAAGTGCTCAGGGAGGATATCAAGAAACTCATCTTTTGGTGCCTTTGGGAGGTTTTCAACATCAGATATGTCTTTTATTTTTACTTTTTTAGAATCTGATACTGCCACAACATGGTTTTCACCATCAGTTCTTTGTTTCTTTTTATTTTTCAATTTTGTGACTAAGAAACTTGATATCCTCCTTTGTCATGTTCATTCTCCTTGCATTGGTAGAAGAAGGATAAGGTTCACAAGCATTTAGATAACAAGCCAAAGTGTAGTCATTGGGAAAGTTCATGATAGGAGTAGGATCTGAATTAGTCCAATCAATTAAGTCAAGTTTTATTAAGGATAATGATTTGGAGTTTGGTAAGGACAACATCGCATCAGCGTCAATACTATTAACTGACAAGACATGTTCTGTTAAGTTAGCTTCTACTACGTTTAGATCATCAAGAGTCAAATCGTCATTAATAGGGTTGTTGTTAGTAATATGCAGACCTAACTCTAGCAACTCACCAGTTGAGATTTAGTCTTCTTCTCTCATCATATTGGAACTCATAGCTTGTATCCTTTGAATGTCCTCTAGACCTAGTAAAACACCAGTGTCTCCATAAAAATCCTAGGTAATGGTATCTCATCTGATTCTGGAACAACAACAGTGTAGGGGAAGTGCTATAACTCTCTCCTCTCTCCAATAGAGATGCAAATTTGTGAATCACATTTACCTCAATGTCCACAGTAGCTTCAGATAGGTTATCCCATTCATATTCACATGAGTCTATTATTTCATCATCAGATATGTTTAGAAAATCAACAATAGTTACTTGATGTACCCTACTAGCCACTTGTAGATCAAAGTGAGGTAAATCTAGGACATGTGAAATTGTGACTAATTGCCCCCAGTTAGGATGTATATATTTTTTTTGGGGTATTTCTTCAGGAGTTTCTTCTATCAATGGGACTTATGGAGAGTCTTCTATTGTTTCTTCTACTTCTTGGATTTCAGTTTGTGGTAATACAGGAACATGAGGTTCTTGCTGTGTTACAAAAGTAGGTACATGTCTTTCTCCTTGATATTTAGGATAATCTATACCAATACGTAATAATCTCTCATAGGTCCATGGTTCCAATGCTATTTATTCTTCTTCATCACTTCCTTCATCAAATATTGGACCATCTCTTGAAGTAGGGTTTTCAGAATTGTTATTGAAACATCAACCTATTTTGTCTTTGGTGTTTCTAAATTCCATGTGTATAGGTTCAACAAGTCCTTTTCCTTTATCTCCTAAAGGTCCCTTTCCTTTATATCCCATTTGTTTGAGAAGATCATATCCTTTACCACACTTTTATGGGGATATGTCCACATGTTTTACCTCATTTTATTTTGGTTCTCCTTTGTAGAACCAAGCCAAGACTACTTTATCTTCTTTTTCATCCTCTTGAGAAGTAGAAGCTCTAACCATACCAGTTGCTTTATGAATGGCTTGTTCTTTTGATGTTGTAGGTGTGAAAGATGAGGAAGGTTTCCCATAAGATCTTAGAGACACAGGAATTTTTGTCAATGATGAGGTCATGTCTATCTTGTATTCTCCCATACTGGTTTCTTCAAGTTTTAGTGTCTTTCCAAAGCTTCTCATCACCATGTATTTAGATGTTTTAGGTACAGATTCTTTTGGGACTTCCTTATTATGAGGAACCATACTAGTTGTTTTGACATTGTTGCAAGTATAGCTTGAATCTGCAAGAATTGTTACTTCCATCCCATTATGTGGGAATTTGATGCATTGGTGGTAAGTGGATGGTATTGCTTGCATTTCATGTATCCAAGGTCTCCCTAGTAAAATGTTATAGGACAATGATAAATCAAGAACTTGACAGATGAAATTTCATTCAATTGGTCCTATTCTAATTGGTAGAACAATGAGTCCCTTGGATGATCTTTCTTCTTCATCATAAGCTTTGATAGTTATCTTACTCCTTGAGTCAATGGTTTGTTCTGAAAGTCCCAAATTATTTATTAGATTGAGAGTGCATATGTTCAACCCTGTGCCTCCATCTATCAATACATGTCTGACACAAGATTTGTGAATCAAGAATTCAATGTGTAGGGGTTGGTTATGCGGATGAGTCGATGATTTGTCATCTTCTTCTGAAAAAGAGAGGTAATGTGGAGCTGAGATATGATTAACCATTTCCTGGAACTTGTCTACATCAATGTCTTTTGGAATATTTGTAGAATGTAGGGTTTGTTCAAGAACTCCCCTATGCACTAAAGAGATATTTAGTAGCTCAAAGATAGAAATTTGAGCTGACGGTCTTTGTAGTTGATCTACAAAGTTATAGTTTGCAGATGGGATAGTAAATGTTTGTCTTGCTACTACTAGTTTGGGAATTGTGACATGTACTTTGGAGGATGTCACTTGTTTGGATGAGGATTGTGCTCCTTTGATCCTGACTTGTGCTTGGCTTCATGTCACCTCATTTGATGGTATGGACATGTCTTTAGCACCTTTAATAGTAATCACATTGATTGATTCACTTTTAATGTCCAACATATTGATTACATTGTCATTATTGGAGTAGGTGTAATTTACTTTGTTTCCTTTTTCTTTAGAAGATTCCCCTTTTTCATAGTTAGGGAACGGTTTGTTAAATGCCATATGGTCTTTGTTAGTGGTATGTCCTTCCACTTTGATCTTGCCTCCTTCAATAAGAATTTTGAGGATTCTACAGAGGACACCTATTGTTAGTGAATCCTTTAAGATTAACACAGTTATTAGTCTTATGTCCCTTATTTTTATGAAAGACACAATAAGAATTTTATCCCACCATCTTGGTTTGACTTTTGGTTCCCATGGTTTTGAATCGGGAATTGTGAGGACTTTATTATCCAAGAGTGTCTTCAAAACTATCTCAAGAGGTTCTCCCAATGGATAAATGTTCTTTGAGGTCTAGTCAATGGTTTTCTCTTGTTATTCTCATTATTTTATCTTGGTATTGTGGTTGTTACCTTAGCCTCTTTGTTTTCTTGTAAGATGTTTGTTAGATTGAACACTGCTGATTTAGGATTAGCATTGGATGCATCCACCACTCCATCATTAAAAAAATTATTGTTTTGTTTCCACCATTTAGGCTTGTTGTTGTAGTTGGTAGATTTGTTATCACTTTGGATTGTGATTTATCCTTTCTTAACCATGACATCTTCAGCATGGATGGAATTCTTGGTCATCCTATCAAAGCTTGGTGAATATTGCATTGGCAATGCATAGTTCATTTCGGGTACCAAGTTGTTAGTAAATATTTCCATCTTTTTGATTCGGGTATTTCTCTTGAGTACCTAGCAAAGATTTTCCTCCACCTTTGTAAAAAGTGTGTAAAGGATTCACTGGTTCATTTCTTCATGTTACATAGGTCCATAATGGTTACATTATGTTGTATATTATAAGAGTAATGTTGAAAAAAATGTTGAATTAACTCCTCAAAATACTTCACACTTGGTGTGAGTTTGGAGAACCACTCTATAGCATTTCTTCCTAAACTTCCCAAAAATAGCCTCATTAAATAAGTAGGTTAATGAATGTACTCAATGCTTAAAGAAAAAAAATCTCTCACATGGTCATGTGGATCAGTTTCTCCCATTTAATTGTCATATTTGGGTCTTGCCATGTTGGGAGGAAATGGAACCATGTTGATACTCTTATCAAAAGGGAATGGACATATGTGGTCTAAAGAGTATTTTTTTGTTGGTTTGACATTTTCTTTCTTGAGTGTCGCAAGTTTGGATTGCATTAAGGTTTGGTGAGAATAGAAATAGGTGTTGGTACCTCTTTCTCCTTTAGTCTCTCAACATCATAATCTTTAGGGAGTTTGACTCCAAGAGATGCTAGATGTAGGAAGTACTTCTCATCTTCACCAATGATTATTTCCAACATCCTTTTGAATTTTCTACTTTGTCTGAGCTTGTTGTACTCTTCCTTCGGTATGTTTCCATCACTATCCAAGTCAAACAAAGGACGGTTGATGTGTTGTTCTTCTTCACTACTGTTGTCTTGATCTTTTGGTTTTGTATATTGTTGTATTCATCAAAATCTCTAGTCCATACTTGATGAGGAGCGTCCATTGCGGGTGAGTCTTGATTGAATAGGGGATTACGAGATGTCTGTCCTTGATGATATTGTAGTAATGTAGGAGGTACTTTTGATTTTTCAACAAGATACTTTTTTCATCTTGTGTTAACCATGAAATATGGATCTCAACTTTGTCAAAGTTTTCCAATAGTGTCAAATAGAATCTCAAATTTTCCAAATAGGTGTGTCCAAGTAGAAGTTTTTTTATGTTTGGTGGAAGTGAATGACTCCAGCGTCAGAGGGTTAGAATTCCCTGATAGCCAGCTAGGAATCAAGAAGTTTTGATAAATAAGAAGACCACACATTTTGAGACCAATTGTGAGAGTCCAAAAGGACATGCAAGGTAGACTCCAAAGAAAGTTGTGAAACTGCAATAGGTGGACCAACAAGAGCAACAAGATCAAACTGAAGAGCCAAAAGGGTATCCAAAAGTACTAAATTTCTCTAAGAGACATGTGTGTAAGGGCCCATTGTCCTAGATGTGACTCCCTAAATGCGAGGCTTGATTTTCCAAATACGAGCTTATGTTTTACCAGATGCGATCTTTGATTTACTGGATGCGAGCAAGTTTCCTGCATGTGAGCCAAGAATGACCAAAAGTGACTTTGTACCCTGGATGCGAGCTAATGAAACCATATGCAAGCTAAGACTGACCAAAAATGAGCCTCTGATGGTTTTGATATTTTTGTCAAATTTTTCATGAAATGCATGAAATTTTGTCTGACCATAGAGGTTTTCTGAGACTTTCTAGTGAGTTGTAAACATATATGTCAGGGAATGAAAATTATTTCTTGTTTTTAGGAGTTTATCTTTTTAGTGAGTCTTTTGGACACATCAAGCAATGCTCTTTTGTTAAGGGTGATAATTTTTTTCACTATTCCTTGGATTCTAAGCATAGAATGAAATTATTTTCTCATAGACTTAGGTACACACTCACATGCTAATCAGAATACGACCATCAGCAAGCATGTAATGGATCTAGTCATGATGCTATATTAGCCAACTGAAAATGCAAGTGAGGGCACACAATGACGAGTATCTTGGGGAAATTACTATTTTTCTTGCACAAATATTATCACCCTTTCAGAGATAAATAAGGTTTGTTTTGACAAGTGTTTTTTAATTGTGGGCATCTGTTCACAATTGTCCCCCATAGAATTGCACAAGGCAAAATTGAGGCGTATAACCCTATGAGTACTCAAATGTGTGTAGTCTCACAAGAAAGATTCAAGTGGCTCCACTCTACACACACTCAAGCATGTTCAAGGAATGATGTCAAAATTCTAGGAACAAAACTGACTACGTCTTTTGATGCTTTGGCTTACAAGGAAGCATATTGATTATAGTGAGTTGGAAGGGTTGGTGTAAACCTATCCTCACTTGGGTCGTTTGAGGAGATTTTTTACTCAACCGACATTCCCTCTAATGTTTTTGAAAGCAATGAAAAGGATTGGAGAGATTAAGAGTCTAGATTTATGATTCTTCAAAAGAAGAAGAGCATACTCTCCTATTCCATGTAGTTTTCTCCCACAAACACACCAAACATGTTCATTTCCTCAAACAATATCACTCAAAACTCAATCTCCCATGATGAGTCTTTGATTCTTCCACTTGGAAAGAACATAAAATCCTCTAGTGAGACTAAGTAACAAGCTTAAGTTTGACTTTAAGTTCCTATTTTAATAAAGCACAAAGAATTTGGAAAGCAAATTTGTGTTGTTCAATTTCCCCAAATTAGGTGATTTGCTTGTTCATTTACTTTTCCCAAAATTAGACAACGAGTTTTCTTTGTTCAATTTTCCACAAGATTTAGTGCTTTTCTTTGTTCAATTACTATCCCAAAAGAATTATACAATGCGTTTGTTCATTTACCACAAGATTTAGTGAAATATCTTGTTCAATTACTATCCCAAAAGAATTAAACAATGTGAGTTTTATTTGTTCAATTTTTCCCCATTTTCCTATCAAATCTTAAATTGACTTGTGAGTTTTTGATTTTCCTTAAAGGAAAAGAGCATAATCCTCTGGTCAATTTACTAAGTGATGGAAAATGTACTTATTTTTAAATATTTCAACAAATAGATTTAAATTGAACAATTCTACAACCTGCAAACCACAAGTTAGTAGTTACTTTCCACCTCTTTGAGAAAAAAGGCTCTGACAACAACCTGCAATCAAAATTTAGGCCATTTAAAGGACATAAACAAACATGGTCACATGATAAGTGGTTAGACATTCAAATTTGCAAATCAAATAACCAGTTGCAATTGCCTTTCCTAGATGCGAGCCTAGATTTTCTGTATGCGATTAATAGTTCTGAATGTGATGCTTTGCACAAAATGCAGTATAAAATCTACTGGATACGATCTTTTACTAGATGCGATATAGGATTCACCAGATGCAAGTTTAGAAACCTGGGACGCGATTTGATTTCCCATATGTGAGGCCCTTTCCTGAATGCGAGCCTTGATCAACTAAAGGTGACTCTAAACCTAAAAAAAGAGAATCCAAATTATCCAAAAATGATAAGAAGATGAGGTAAAATCTGAGGATCTACCCCACGGTGGGCGCCAAAAATGTGTGTGTATTTTGTAGATCTTCTAGCTGCAACACAACACTTCAATATGTCATTGCATTAGTGAAAAAATATGAAATATCAAATGAAAAGCATATATATCACCAAAATCGACATATTGCTCCATATCTAAGAAGAGTATGAAATATGCTATAATTGCCCTCAGATTATGCATAAATCAGTGACAACATCATGCTTAGAATGAAAGATTTAACTAAAATGCAAGCTAAAATACTCAATCAAAGTTCATTTTAGAGCTCCAATTGAAAGATTATAACAATGCTAAATATTTGAGCTAAAATTCATGAAGAAATCTCTAAGAATATGAGCAATATAAGTTTGCAAATGAATTCTAAAATTAGGGGTAGCATAAGAATGCTTTCAAAAATTAAGGAATTAGGGGCCCATTGAGCTCAAAATTCATTCCATTTATAGAAGAATTTGAGGAATGAGAGGTTAGGATTAATTTGTGAAGAGAGGTGGAGATTGAATCTTTGGTGATCCATGCGAGGTGATCCAAGTGAATTAAATCTCATTGGCTAGGGAATTGACTTTCCCTTTTGCAAGTGAGGAGTTGTAATTAGGATTTATTTAATTCCTTCTAATTAATTACCTTAGCCATGTATTTTTGTTTTTGATTTAATTGATTTTATTTTATTTAAAGGCAATTAATGTAATTTAGTGATAATATCACTTAGGAGATTAAATTTGATTTAAATGAATTATGCCAATTAATTGAAGAATTTTCTTGATATAATTAGGGGTATGATCACACTTAGGTAAAATAGGGTCTATGGTTAGAGCAGACCAAATTAGGGTGGTGTGTGTGAGAAATTACACCTTCATGAAATTAGGATTCAAAACTACAATTCTATGGAAAGAAAACCACAATTTAGCCTAAGAATTGCAATTAAATCCATGGAATCTCATGGTTCTCTATCTAATCTTTGTTGAAAGAGCTCTCAGCCTTAATCTCTCTCAAGGACAACCCTAGAATGAGAAATTGATAACAAAAATGCTTAAATCTAGCTCAATTCTCTCAAATGATATGCAATTCGAACTCAAATGCTCATGATATTACTTTCAAATCAACAATTTGCTTTTCCAAATGATCAAAATGCTATGAAAATGCTCACTATGCTCTCAATTGCTCACAAATTGCCTATAATAAGGATGCTATGCATTCAAATTTTCTAGGATATGAAATGCATACAAAATGGCTTGTATTTATAGCAAATTCCCAAGGGTAGGGGTAGAGTGAATTGACCATGGTTTAATCCTTGGTTGAGTTTGATCCCTCAAATGGTTTCAAATGGGGGGACCATTTAAATGGTTGTCCTCAAAGGGTGGGACAAGAAGATAAGATCCTCAATTCTCATTGGTTGATCAAATTGAGTTGAAAGAAATTAGGATGTATTTAATTCAATCAATTAATTAAATTATCCATGTAAGGGTGAATGGGTTGGATTTGATTTTTGATTCAAAACTATACAATTAATTGATTAAAATCAATTATATAATTTTGATTGATCCCTTTTAGGTTTATATTTGATTATTTGATTTCATGATTATTTAATCCTTTGATTTTAATTGATTTTGTCCAATTTGCTTGATAAATGTCTATTTGAATGATTTTGATCCATTTTGATGAGATTTAGGGCAATTGGCTGAGATTTGCAGATTTGGATGATTAAGAGACACCTGGTCAATTTTAGGTGTCTACAAATGCCCCTCTTTGAATTGATGTGTGAAGCACATTGATTCAAAGAAAACTTGATGTCATGATCATTGATTTGATATTGATGTCTGATTGATTAATTGATGCAAGATCTGATATTGATGATTTGATTGATATCCTGATGTGAAACCGGATGCAAAATTTGATATGAAACCTTATGCAGAACTTGATGTGAAACCTGATGCGGAATACCTCACTGATAAAAGTTTGAATTTTTAATGCCCCAGAATTGATGTAAGATATGATGCAAAACCCCAGTTTGATGATATGATGATGCCCCCTCAGAAATGAAAACATATTGATGTTTGGATGTCAAAAATTGGATGAAACTGATGATGAATAGATCCAAGATGATTTCATTTCTAATAAACAATGATGATGATCCTAGAAACAAAACATGCCCCAATGTGAAGAGAATTTGATGATAACAACTATGATTGAGAAAATGTTGTTGATGTTTGAGATAAGTTGATGATGTTCAAATATCACTTGATGCCAGTCAGAATCACTTGGTTGATGTTGTATGGATGTCAATCAGATAGGATAGGTTGATGGAGTGATTAGATAAAATGATAATTCACTCTCAAGATCTAGAGAGACGAACAAATGGATTGATTAGATAAACTGATAATTTGCTCTCAAGATCTAGAGAAACAAACAAATGGATTGAATTTCCTTCCTCAAGATTTAGAGTTAGGAAATTTGATGCGCTCAAGATGAGCAAATGGATGATAGGATAAATGATTGACTTAAAATGATCAATTGGATGATTCAACTTATTGATATTAGATTGGATTGGATTTGATTGTAAGATTAATGGTGGGAGGCTGATAGATAGGGGAATTTGATATGAGTCAGGTGTATATATAGGGATGAGTAATGAACAAAATTAGGTTGCCGCTAGTTGATCAAATGGTGAGGTTGCCCCTATGTGAGCAGATGCATAGTGATGATATCCTTGATGTAGCATGTGATCAATTTGATGGATAAGATATTTTATGATGTAACCATGATTAAATTCCACCCCCTTGATTAAGGAAAAATACCATAAACATACAATTAATCTATCATGAAAATGCAATGCAATGCAACTAATTGTCCTTGATGTTTGTGAAAGAAATGCAAATAGAGATATATTTTCATCATTGAGCGTTGTGGAACTAGGAGTCGATACAATCCTTACTGGTGTCACTGTGACCATAAGGATATGAATATGACTTTCATCTCAGTTGGTAACCTTCTGTGAAACTGAGTACAACCCTCACTAGTTGAGTGACCAACTATGGGAGTATGAATACCGGTTTAATTAGATTCAATGTTGCAAGTGGATGTTGGTATTAATATATTGAAGATCTAAATAGCCAAGGTATCCTTTTGTGTGAACAAACAAAGTTTAACCCTTCTTCCTATATGAATGTCCTCGATGGTTCTTTGATGACCATGTCCTTAGACGAATTCACACAAGTTAAAGGATCTTCCTCAAAACAATCACACAAAAGCCAAGAAAATATCACGTCTTCATCATTGCCATTCTAGGAAAAACATCATCGATTAGTTAAAAAGAACATGACTCAAAAAAGTCAATGAAAAACTCATCAAAAATTCCAAGTGTTTTGAAATGTATTAAGATTTTCAAAAAGAATTCTAAACATTCTGATCATTTAAGGTTTGTCAGTTTTTAATCCTGATAAAATAAGTCAATGAAACTCAAGGATCATGTTGTAGGATCAAACTATTTAGGGTTGAACAATGATATCCATCAAAGGTTCCAAAATATCTCTCCTCTGATTTCTAAAAATCCACTTCTGATGTGTGACTGAGATGTAGCACTGTTGAATCCGTTCGTACCAAAACTAATGATTTGCCCCCAAGTGATAAGTGAGCCATGTAAATGTTGGGAAAATGAAACCTCGAATGCAACAATGCAGCTCAAAGACTTTAAGCAAGACTTTTGGATTTTTTTTAATGTTTTTTGATTTTTAGAGATTTTTTTGATTTTTAGAGATTTTTGATTTTTTGATTTTTTAGAGATTTTTGAATTTTTGATTTTTTAGAGATTTTTGAATTTTTGATTTTTTAGAGATTTTTGAATTTTTTAGAATTTACCATCTCTCAAACAAGATCACATTGGTTTTCCCCCAATCTATAGAAAGGTATAGGACATGGAAGATGGATCTGGAAGCTGATGGATTAGAGATGGAAAGGCCATGATGGATAAAGCATGCGAATGTGACCCCTAGAACCATCTCCTCAAGATTACCCAAGCTCAGGAAAAAGGATATAGCAATGCAAAACATGTTTTTAGATAAGCAATGGAAGCCAATGATGCAGTTCTATATAGCATATAGGATAATCACCTGATGTCATGAAAGTGGGTAGTCCCAAAAGGGTGGACATTTCAAGAGGTTTTTAATAACAAATTTTGTACTTTATGTCCATTTTTTTTTATCAAGACCAATGGATCAATTTGGGTAAGATGTGGATAAGATAGCACGATCAGGATAAAAAGGTGATGGAGGATATGAGGGATTGTTTTGGGATTATGGAAAGACTGCTTAGGAATAATGAAGGTGGATTTGGGATAAGCAAGATCATGATAGGGTAGCATGGATGCAACAAGTGAATAAGCTGATGGAAAGGATAATGGTGTTTAAGATACTTGATGCTCATGGATATGTTAAACCTTGTCAAGACGGAAGGTAAAATATGGAATATGGATGCAAGTGAGATAAATTATAGGATAGCATGGATGAAAATTGCCCCCAAGTGTAGAGTGCAAGAGGAAGGAATTACGCATGATGCCTGTTTGCCAGGTTTTCATCATGGTACTTGTCCAAGGCGCCATAAGAAGTGGTTTTCACCATAGGATGGATTGATTTCTCTTTAATTTTTTTTTTCTACAAAGGTGCCTATTGCTAGGTTTTCACCAAGGCACTTTTCTCTATTTTTCAAAATTTTCCTTTTTTTTTTTGTATTTTTCATAGTTTCCCCAACATCTGGATCTTTGGACAATGCTTTCTGAAAGATATGCTATAATAAACCATGGATATGGCTAGGATGCTCAAAGATATTGATAAGGTGGTGATAAAGGACACATATGGAGGATAAGGGTAGATGGTGGTGAAGGTTTTATGCCATAGATTGGATAAGAGGTATGGAAAGATGGAAAGTATTTGTTGGATAATGAATGTGAGGATAAGAAGAAGGTATGTTTTGGATGGAAATGTTGGCAAGATAAACTTTGACACACTTTGAAGGGTGGTGGAATGAGGGAGGAACAATGGATGAAGGAGGTGAGGATGTAGCTAAGATAGTGGATTTTGGGATGTACGAACCCAAAGTAGACTTGGAAAGTGCAAAATGTTTGGAAGGAGATGGAATGGAAGCCTTTGGAAGCTTGAATGTCAAGTTTGATTTTTATTTTGTGTGCAAGTCTTTCAAAAGTGACTTGGGAATCCACATAGTCTTTGATTTTTCTTTCTTTTGTGATTCTTTTGAATGCATTTATTCAATGAGGGATTTAGGAACCCACATTTTCTTTGATTATTCTTTTTGCTTGGTGGACCTTTGCGGTCTCTTGGATATTTCATTTTTCTTTGTGGACCTTTGTGTTCTTTTGGATATTTCTTTTTTCTTTTCATTCACATGTCGATTAGATGGGACATGGTGATTTTTATACACATGTGGATTCTTGGATTTTTGATTTTTATGTTGTACATCCGAATTGCTTCCAAAAGACTTAGGAATTTTGGGTGAATGGGAATAATATGGAGGGTTCATATGGATTGGTGTTTGGACATTCTTCAAGTATGTGTGCCTTTGTTGATCTTGACACATGGTAGGGTAAGTGGATGGTGAACTAGGGATGGTAGGAATGGTTGATGGAGGAATATAGGGACCTAATATGGATGGAAGGGATGAAGAATTTAGCTTTGGGACATAGGAACCCAAAATAGATTTGGAGGATGGTGAAGGTATATGGTTGCATTTGAATGGTGGAAGATAAGGTGTGAAAGGGATATCAATATCTTTGGAGTGAGTTTTATTGCCAATGCTCTCATTTTCAAGAATTATTTTTATACCAATAGGCTCATGAATAAATTTCATAGGAACAACTTTGATAAGACCAATTGAGTTTTGAAGGGATTTATTCTCATGCAAGGGATTTGGAAGAATGATGATTTCTTGAGGTGAATATGGAGGATCATGACAAGGAGTTGATGGGATACTTTGATCTTGACAAGGATCTTTGGATGGTGTAGAGAGGGTGCTTTGCTCTTGATTTTCAATATGTTCATTGAAAATGATGGAAGGGATATCTTGATCTTGCTTGGGAATTGGACTAGGTATAGAGATTGGAAGGACACTTTGTTCGTGAAATGGAAGGATATCAGCTTAGAAGACATGAAAGTGTGCAATGTGATCATCACAAGCTTATATGGATATGGGACCTTCATCAAATATGGGAGGGGATTGTATACCATCTTGATCTTGATCTGTATTGATACTTGTTTCTTTTCTCTTTGGATTATCCTCTTGACATGGAGCCACTTCTAAGAACAAGGTAGATGCTTGGATATGCGTGGGGAATGTTTGGAAGAATGATGGAGAATCCTTTTGAATAGGATTTGAAGCACATGGAAGCTTAGGGTCTATGATCTTTGAAGAATGGAAACAATTTGTAGCAAGATGTAAATTAGCTTGGGTTTCTTTTAGAGGTAGCCCTTGAGGGTAGACATAGTCAACGTGAAAAATATCATCATTAGGCTCACTCTTTGGTGGAGGAATTTTGGATAGTTGTGAAGCTTTGTGAGATGGACGAAGGATGAAAGGAGTAAAGGCTATGGGAGAAACCTTGCTAGATAGAGGTTTGTGCATTAGATATTTCTTGAGAATGGTACCTTTCTCTTCATTTTCTTGATCAAAGATAGGATGGTCATGACGTTGTTCTTGATCAAAGATGGATTTGTTGCGCTTAAATGCATCTTTGTTTGAACAAGATGAAGATATGGATGGCTCATGTTCATAAAGAAAAGGAAAGACGGATCTTAATGATGCCTTGTTATATGATGTATCCTTTTCTTTTTGCTCATCCTTCTGTAAGGTTGATATGTAATCATTATGAGGAAGGGTAGCTCCTAATTGAGAAAAATATGCTTCTTTATCCCTCTTCAAAATTATGTGCATTGTTTCTGATGCAGGTGCATCCTGGGTGTAAGGGCAATCTTGCATCACCCAAAAATATTTCTGTTTTCTTTTCAATAAGGGCTACCTTGTGCAGAGCTGCTATTTATGGAAACTTGCTATTTTTAGTAAGTTGGCCATACGAT
>MU223230.1:1354210-1435271 GCA_018584345.1 Thuja plicata | reverse complement strand
GATTTGATTTTTGATTTAAAACTATACAATTAATTGATTAAAATCAATTATATAATTTTGATTGATCCCTTTTAGGCTTATATTTGATTATTTGATTTCATGATTATTTAATCCTTTGATTTTAATTTATTTTGTCCAATTTGCTTGATAAATATCCATTTGAATGATTTTGATCCATTTTGATGAGATTTAGGGCAATTGGCTGAGATTTGTAGATTTGGATGATTAAAAGACACCTGGTCAATTTTAGGTGTCTACAAGTGGTTACAAAAGGAAGATACATATTTTGACCTATGTGAAGTATTAAGGGGATAGTTGATAGAGAACTTGGAAAAGATCAAGAGAGACAAGAAGAAATCATTCAAGTATGGTACCTTGATCTTCTGCATATTCTTTTATTTTATGAATGAATTTATTGGTGTTGGTCCTGTTGATTGGTTCAATGATAAACCGATGGAATTTTAAATCAGAGAATTGATGTATGGAATGGATGGTAAGATTAGGACAGGTGCATTATGGGGATATTTCAAGACATTTCAAATCATGATTAATTCTAGGCATAGAATTCCTCAGTCTATAGTGGAAAGATATTAAGATACTATACGTTTTATGGTTGATACAGATTAATTCTTGATGGAAGAAGTTGAACCAATAACATCTTTGATAATTCCAATGGGACATGAGGTAGAGGAACAAATAATAGATATATATTTTCAACACTTATTGATAAAAAAATTTGATCCCACTGAGGAGAGATTTGGGACATATGTAGAAAAGGATCTCAAGTTATATACAAAGATGAAGAAACTAGAAATAGAGAGGAAAGTGAGGAAGAAAGCAGAAGGCCTCATAGAATATATGGGCATTCCTATTGAAAAGGTCAAGGAAGAAAGGAAAATGACTCAACAAGATTCTACTAAGAAGCCTATAGAGATTGTTACAACTACAATAGAACTCTCTCCTGCTAAACATAGGTAAACTAGAAGTTCTACACCATAGAAGGCTCCAGTACAATCAAAATTAAAAGATGAAAAAATAAAGAAGTTAGAGGAAAATAAGATAGAGGAATTCATCATTGAGGATGAAGAGGAAACAAAATCTAATGATGTTGTGAATAAGTTAAAGAAAAAGAAATCTAAAGCTTCACAAGTCTCCAAGTCTAAACCATCTGGGGCACAAGAAAAAGTAAGTAATAAGATTATAATTGAATATGATGAATATGGTATATCAATAAATGTAGTGAAGATCATTATAGCTCATGAGAACCTAAAGCCACTATCAAAGTTCTTTGAGAAATTTTATGATGAAGGGAAGAATGTCCTTAAAGAGATCATGGTAAGGTATTTGTATAGATACAAAAGGCACTAATTGGAATTTCATCTGATCTACCCAAGAGTTTATATAACATTATAGATGCTAGAAAATATTATGCTCTAGCTGAGGACAAAAGGTTGAAAGAAAAAGTATTAGTTGATATATGTTTGGTCATAGTTGTAGATGAAGTGAAAAGGAATATTAAGGAATCAGAGAAGGATTTTAAGAGAAAACTCAGAATGAATAAGCTTATGATGGGGAAAAAAGGAGGTGATAGAAGAGATTATGAGAAGATTCCTTGAGAGGAACCAATATGAAGTCATTCCTAAAACTCAAGGTTAAAATTATTTAGCTCTAGAACTTTGTCTTCTCCCAACCAATGTTCCTAGTGTTCTAGAAGTAGAACAAGTAGAAGTTGATGTAATGGATGTTTCTAAAATTAGGATAGATAAAGAGAAAGTGATGGAGAAGGAAGTGGAGATAGATAAATTAAAACAAGTGGATGATACTTATCCTATAGCCAAGATGTCATTATCAATAGAAGAGCCTAAAGAAGTAGATGAAGTTAAGAGAACTGTTAGGAAGGAAATGAGAGGAAAATAAAAGGCAAGAGACATTGTTAAGGCAATGAAGGAATTTATGGAGCAGGAAAATATGGAAATTGATCTGAAACTATTACAAGGGCCAATAGACTTGTCTATTCTCTCACCCCTTTAGATACTCAAGTTTACACAATTTTCTGAAGCACAAGCTAGGGAATAAATTTTGAGAAATCACTTGGAAGAAAACAAGTTATTGGGTTTGGTATTTGATGTATTGGAGAAGTTGATGCTTATTTTTTTCAAGGATAAATCAAAAAATCCCTTTAACAATATCAAGAATCTAGGGGCTAGTGCAAGAATGAGATAGAATCATTGGCCATGTGGGAGAACTAAGGTGTCTAATTTGGTGCAGGATCACCTCTGCAAACACCTAGAGTCACCATGGGATCTAGTGAAGGAAAAGAGTCTAAAAATTCCTTTAATGTAAATTTGGATGTCCTTAAGCCAATAATGGAAATGTGTAATGAGCAATTTGATTTAAATGTAATAAGTCCTAGAAGTCCTGATAAAGGACTAAGGACCAAAAATGATGTATGGGTGGCCAATAGTGACACCAAGGGATCTAAGTTGATTAATGGGGTTGATTAGGTCTTATAAGAAATAATAAATTGATTGGGATAGAATTTAATATATTTTTAATAGTAATATGCAATAAAATGTAAGTTAGAAATTCTAATTTCTAATTCTAACGGCTAGGAGCAAAATGGAAGGAATTAAGATTTGGGTAGTTTTAGCCTTAACTAAGTCTTCCAACCGATCCAAATTGGTTGGGGAAGTTGATAGGAAGTTTATTTAGTGAAAGGAAAGACCATTGTATGGAAGAGAAGGTCTATGTACGTACTGTAACATAAAATCTTCAATAAAACTTAGAATTTCATAACTTTCATTGCATGTTTTTCTCTCTAAGTCATTCCATTGGCGTTGTTAATGCTTGGAGGACATATTTATGGTTATGTAAGACATATTTGGATTCTTTTAAGTTTATTTTTTTCCATTTAAATCAATTTGCATTGACTGTCCTCACTAAGTCACTATTTCCATAATAATTTTGACAAATTCCTTAATGTGAAAGAATCATTCCATGAATGTGATTTTTGTTTCTCATGGAATGATGCACATTTGAAATTTACAACACTTTAATAACATAATATATTTTAGAAGAGTTGAAGGAGATAGGTGATCACTAAGTTTTTGTCTTGAAACTTGAAGGAATTGCTTGGAACAGAGCAGGGTCGAGAAATTGGCCTTAAGAGGGACCACATATGGTGTTGTGGGTTGTCTTAGAATGGGTTATAAATGGTGGATCGACCATTTTTTAAGCATGGAAGTGAGTGGGAGTCATACATTGAGAAAGCCCTAGCTTTGGGGGTTTGTGAGAGACTTATTTGGGGGTTTCATGCTTCCAGAGGTCTGAGGAACAAATTGATTGGATAATACTTGGTTTAGAATCATTTCTTAGGAATTTTGAGAGTCTTGAAGTTTGGGAGAAAATCTATCTTATAATTTCTTTGTAAAATGACCTCTTTTTATGCTTGGAGCAGGGGTACAATCTGAGTATCTATTGGTTGGTCCAAAACAACCTATGCCAAGCTTTGGATATGTTAAATTAGGCTGAGATGGGTATCAGAAACCATAGAGATTTTGTGTGGTGCTTTGGAAAATTTGTGAGAAAACTTCACTTTTGTGTCGTTGGAGACCTACTAGGAATGTTATTAGGCCTAGTAGACAGTTTGTAGGATTTGTGGGTTGGGTGTTTCTTGGGAACCAAAAACTTGTTAAAACATTTTTAATCCACCTTTTTTAGGCCTAAGACATCCACCTTGGTCATTGGGAAGGTTCTTGAGTTGTTTTTGAAACATTTTCTCTTTGGAGAGTTTGGGGAACCTTGTATTTCCCTTATAAGTATAACCTAGATTGTGAAACCCACCACACTATCGATCTGCATCATAATTGATCCTAAAATTTAGACCTTATCTAGTGTGATAAAGGAAGCACAAGGAGCTCCATCACTAGCTAACATGTAAGTGACAAAAGGAATTTTTTATTTATTCAATGGCCACATATTAGTTTTAAGTAGTCTCAAACAAGGATGGGACAATGATCTGCAACTATTGAAGACCATTTATGCAAATATTTTCAAGATTTTATAAGTTAGTAATTTTGTGTGTACATATGTACATGTATATATAGTTTTTGGGTGGATTTTTGAAATTTAGATCCATACCTTTTCCATTGATGTCAAAGGGGGAGAGTAGGGTAGTGAAAAATATGCACAAATGTACATAGCAGTTTCTCAGGGGGAGAATCTTTTTGTAGTTTTGAAGTTTTGTGCATATTCAGGTTTTGACACTGAGTAATTTTTCACTAAGTGTTTCCATCAATGTAAAAGGGGGAGATTGTTAGAAAGAGATACTTCATAGATGATTTGGTATTGTAATTTATGGAAACTAAACTCAATTTTCACATCCACATTGTAGTAGGAAGGTCCGCAGTAAGTTAGAATGGAAATTTGTCTAAGTTTGGTAGTCAAGAATAGGGTGTTTTACCAATATAATGTATTTATTTCAGTGAACTCTTCCAAGTTCACATATTTAGTTTTAGATGCCAGGGAAGTATTTTGGATGTCTAGATATTCTTATTCCATAATTTAGAGGTTCACTGGTGCTAGGTGTGAAATTCAGATAGATCTGTGTATCGATATTACATTTACCATTTAGGATAGCCAATTTGTGTTGAAAATTTCTTTTACAGATGTGGTAAAATGTTTTTGGTGATATATTTTATGTTCTAACGGTGGATATGACATAAATAGAGGCACGCGCATGATTTTTTGGTTTGAATTGATATTTGATTTTGGATTTGACTGACTTGGTCAACACAGTACACATTTTCCTAGAACATTTTTGAGTCGACATGGTGAGATCAAATATTTGTTTGCGGACCTATAAGATCAATTTTTTAAGGTATGAAATTATAGTTGATGCATGTGAGAAGTGTGAGAAGGTGTTGTATGAAGGATCTTATGAAAGGGTTTTAGATCTGAGTTTCTGATCAGCAAAGAACATTAAAACAAAGTAGTCAAAGATAAAGTGTATCATATATAAATTACATACTTATGTGGAACTGTAACCATGCATTAGTAGGTGCTATTACAATAGTTAAAAAATCTTATGATCATTTTAGTGATCTTGTAAGTTAGTGAGAATTCCATAGGGTTGTAGCCCTTATTGTTTATGAGAGTGAGCTCTAGGTAATGAGCCTAAATGCATGTGCATTCCCAAACATTGTAAGATAATATTTATGTAGATTATTATCTTGTGGGTACCATCCCCATGTTGGAAAGATACAATGTAAAAAATTGTTGTTTTGTCATTGATGTCAAACCTTAACTGGTGAGAGTATTGCTATCTCTTTGAGTACCATATCTATTGATTTCTAAAGAAGATTTTAAGTCAAGGATAACAAGAATACCAAGTGAAATGGTTGAGTTATGGGAAACTACAAGGGTAATTGATCAGTTGGCACATTGGCAAAGTAATGTGTTGTTTATCTATAACACTAAGTTAAGATGTCAATTTACTGGGAACAATATATGCCGAGTGAAGTTTGTGTCGACCGTGCACCAGTGTATGCTGAGCATAATTTCTAGTGTCGACTAAGTGCCAATAAATTTCCAAGGAAATCAATGATGACTGACTAGAAGAACACAGTGTCGGCCGAGTGCTAGTATTTTGGTAAATGTTGAGATTTGAGATCTTTGGCCGACATAATTGAATTTATTGGGATATGTAAATTTAATCAAGGATAAGAATGAATGGTCCACATTATTTAATACATGGGTAACCATAATTAACGTATGGATTCAAGATTTAATTTGTGATTGCTTTGGAGAAGTAAATTAAATATAAATGATGGAAAGATCCGTTGGATCTAACCTAGCCTAAGATCCAGGATCCTGATTAAGAGGCAAAGATTTATTTTACCTAGATGAAGAGGTATAAGATAACCTCGAGGGGTTATTAAATTTGAGAGAAGTGTATGCTAAGTGTATGCAAGAGGATTGCATGGTTAATTGGCTGATTGACATGATCTAGTAGAGAAGGCTGAGAAGAGAAGTAGAGAGTTGCAAAAGTGATTTCTTGATAGATTTCCAAGCAAATCTAAAGATTGAAATGAGAATGGAGGCCACTCAGTAAATTAGCATTAGAGATAAACTAGATCTGGATTTGCAAAGTAAGTTTTATGTATCAGATCACACCTACTAATTACTTTCTAACCATTGTATCAGTCAAAATCCTTTAACCAGGTTGACCTAATAGTTAGTGTATAAATCCTTTGAGCAAGGTGACATTCAGGTAGAATGTTCTAAGTCCTCCAACAAGGCCACTCCTGATAGGGTGATTAAATCCTTTAACTAGGTCACATTTAGCAATGTGTTTTGTAACCTTTAACAGGGTTGGCTCCTAACAGAGCTCACTTTAGAAGAGTGAAAATTTGGTAGCATGTTACTGGTGGTTTTTCCCAAATTGGGTTTCCACGTTAAATCTTGGTGTCAACTTGTGTGAATGTTTATGTTGTGTTTTACTGTTAAGTTTCTACAAGTTGATTACATTTGAACAGTAAACTCCACATTTATGTTGTTGATTTATGCTGTTGCTACCTAGCATATATGAGTTGTTTAAATTTCTATAAAGTTTCAATTGGTACATCTAGACCCGAGGATAACTAATTCACCCACCTCTCAATTATTCTAAATTTATTCTAACAATTGGTATCAGAGCTTTGGTTTCTTGAAAATAGTTTGAAGGTACATGGAGCGAAAGATCAAGATGTATAAAAAGGAGGTACCAAAGTTGAACAAAGATGACTTCTCTGTATGACAGAGTGATGAAATTGTATTTGGTTGGTATTGGTGATGCTGCTAAATGCTATGTTGAACATGATTATGTAGCCCCAACAGCACCTCTCACCACTGAATAGTTAAGAGAAAAGCAGGAACACAATCAAGCAATGTTGGAGATCGCATCATCCTTGAGCTATCCTAAATTTGAAGACAAAGAACTATACAAATGCAAAGAAGATGTGGGATACCCTAGAAACCATCTATGGAGGAGATAAAAATGTGCTAAGAGCCAAATCTAAAAGTTTAAGAGGTAAGTTTGATGAAATGAAAATGCAAGAAGGATAAAATATAGTTCAATATTGTGGTAGGATAAAAGAAGTTGTGAATACTATTAGAGGAGCTAATGGAACCATTGATGATAACACCATTAAGAGAAAGGTACCGAGGACTCTTCTTCTTGTATATGCTATTAGAGCCTCTGCAATTCAAGAATTGAGATGTAATCCTAATAATAATTTGACTTTGGAAGGTCTGGTAGGCAGACTTACTGCATTTGAGATGTCAAATTTTGATAACTACACTCCACAAGCTATTGAATCTACATTCAAGTCCCAATTGGTCCTTAACAAATCAAAGAAAGGAAAGAAATGTGTGAACAATGAAAATGACACTACAGATGATGATCTGGAAGAACTTGAGGCACTTATGGAAAGAAGACTATCTAGAGGAAAAGGAAAATTCACAGGTAAACTTCCTATCATTTGTTTTTCATGTAACAAAGTTGGTCATATTTCTGCTAGATGTCCTGATAAGAATGACAAAGATGAAAGAAGAGACAACAAGTACAAAGATAGAAAGGATGATCGAGACTTCAGAAAGTATAAGGATTATAAAGACAAAGGTAAGAAATATTTCTATATAGATAAAGAAGCTCCTAACAGTGGATCTGACAATTATGATGAAAATGATATAAAATTCGTGTATGTTGCTATGAAAGATGATTCTGATGATGATGAGTAAACTGCATTAATTTCTTATATGAGTAAAGGTGTCTATTGGATTATTGACAGTGGTTGTTCACATCACATGACTGGTAATAAAAATAAATTTGAGACCTTAGATCAATGCAAAGGTGGTTATGTTAGATCAATTAGATTGACTGACAAGATCATATGTGATAATGTATATTGGGTTGATGATCTTAACTATAATTTATTTAGTGTTGCACAACTGAATACTTCTGGTTACATAGTTGAGTTCCATCACAAGAAGGCAAAGATCTTTGATGCCACTGGAGAACTAGTTGGAAGTGGAGAACATACAAAAGGTGAGAACATACAAAAGGTAACTTGTTCTATCCGGACGTAGATGATGAGACATGCTTGTTTGCACAATATAATGATGTTTGGTTATGGCATAAAATGTTGTGTCATGTAAACTTTGATAAATTGGTAAGCATAAGCAAATTGAAAAAGGTTAGAGGGCTGCCTAAGTTAAAGAAACCTGAAAATGCAATGTATAAGCAATGTCAGTTGGGAAAAATGACTAAGTCTAGTTTCAAGAGAAAAAATCATACTTCTGAGGAAATTTTGTAATTGGTTCATAATGACCTTTGTGGTCCCATTGGTGAGAAAAGTTACCGTGGAGATAGATATTTCATTCTATTTGTTGATGATTACTCTAGAATGATGACTGTTATGTTTCTTAAAGAAAAATCTGATGCATTCCAGTTATTTAAGTGGTACTTGGAAAAAGTTGAAAAAGAGACAGGTAAAAGTCTGAAATGTTTGAGATTTGACCGAGGAGGTGAGTTTATTTCTAATGAGTTTAACAGGTTCTACAATGACCAAGGTATAAAAAGATAGATGTCTGCACCTAGGACACCACCACAGAATGGTATTGCTAAAAGGAGAAATATATCTATCATGGACTATGCCAGAACACTAATGATGGAGAAAAATGTTGCACAAAAATATTGGAGAGAAGCTGTGAGTACAAAAGTCTATATCCTAAATAGAGTGCAAGTCAAGAAAGGTACTAATGCTACACCTTATGAGCTATGGTATGGATATGTACCTAATGTAAGATATTTCAAAGTTTTTGGAAGTAAATGTTTCATACTAAAGGATAAAATAAATGGAAAACTTGATGCTAAAGGTGAGGAAGGCATATTTCTTAGTTATTCAACTAGAAGTAAAGCATATAAGTGTTTGAATTCTAAAACTAACAATTGTGGAAAGTGAAAATGTTAGAATTGATGAATATGCAGAAAGAAATGAAGCAGAATGCCTACAGGAACCTGAAAGTTACAAATCATTTGTTTATCTAGATGAGGAATATTCTAATGTATTATTTGAACCTGAGAAAGAGGTTTCTGAGCAATAGATAGCACTTGTCGATTCATAGAATGAGGTTGCCGAGAAATAGGAGGTAATTGCCGAGCTATCTGATGGAGATGCCATGAAACAGAATCAACCTGAATTGAACATGAATAATGAATCTGAAGCAAAACAAGAACCTACTCTAGAAAATTATGTGAGGAGGAACCATAAACTTGATCAAATCATAGGATCGAAGGATTCTATAGTTAAGAAAAGAAGCAAGTTGAGAGACGGTACATGCTTGTTATGTGATTTTGATCCTAAAACAGTAAAATATGCTTTAGAAAATGAAGATTGGATACAAGCCATGAATGAAGAGATTGAACAGATTGAAAAGAACAAGACTTGGACACTTGTACCTAGGCTGAATGACAAAAATGTAATTGGTACTAAGTGGGTATTCATAAATAAGCTGAATGAACATGGAGAAGTAACAAGGAATAAAGCTAGATTGGTATGCAAGGGTTATGCACAAGAGGAAGGAATTGATTATAGAGAAACATTCACCCCAGTTGCAAGGTTGGAAGGAGTCAAAACCTTACTTGCATATGCAACCTACATAGGTTTTAAAGTTTATCAGATGGATGTAAAGTTAGCATTTCTGAATGGAATATTAGAAGAATTATAGATTGAACAAGCTAATGGATTTGTTGACCCAAGCAAGAGGAACATGGTTTTCAGACTACATAAGGCACTATATGGACTGAAGCAAGAACCAAGAGCGTGGTATGAGAGATTGCACAATTATTTGATAAATATTGGATTCACCAAGACCAATGACAACAAAAATCTGTATTTGAAGACAGAACAAGGTAAATGTACTTTATTACCTAATTTTTTTTTTGATGACATTATATTTTGTGGACAAGATGTGTTATGCCAAACATTTGCAAAAGAGATGCAAACTAAATTTGAGATGTCTATGTTTTGTGAAATCAAATTCTTTGTTGGCTTACAAATATATCAAATTAAGGATGATATCTACATTACTCAATCAAAATATGTCAAGGAGATACTAATTTTTTTTGGAATGGAAGAATCAAAACCAATGACTACACCCATGGCTACTGGATAGAAGTTAACAAAAAATGATGATACAAAAGAAGTGAATCAAACCCTTTACATGTCAATGATTGGAAAGATGCAATATGTTGTGCACAGTAGACCTGATATTGCTCTAGCTGTTGGAATTGTTGCAATAATCTATGCCAATCCCAAGGAGACTCATATGATGGTACTAAAAAGAATTCTGAGATATTTGAAGGGTACAAAGGAATATGGTCTGTATTACAAAAAGAGTGACAAGTTTGATCTCAGAGTTTACATTGATTCTGATTGGGTTGGAAAATTGGATGATAGGAAAAGCACCACATGTGGTGCATTTATTTTGGGAAGGAGATTGGTTTCATGGATAAGCAAGAAACATAATTGCACCTCACAATCTACAGTTGAAGCCAAGTATGTGGCAGCAACAATTAATTTCTCTAAT
Source organism: Thuja plicata (assembly GCA_018584345.1). Taxonomy (NCBI): domain Eukaryota; kingdom Viridiplantae; phylum Streptophyta; class Pinopsida; order Cupressales; family Cupressaceae; genus Thuja; species Thuja plicata. The sequence goes on along the minus strand of MU223230.1, from coordinate 1,424,642 downwards.
ATTGTGTGGTTGAAGATACTACTAAAAGGTATGAAAGAGGAGATCACAAAACCGGTTGTTATATATTGTGATAACATGAGTGCCAGTAATATTTCTAAGAACCTTGTGATGCACTCTAAGAAAAATAATATAGCTATCAAGTATCATTACTTGAGGGAGCTAGTTCAAAAAAAGGAAGTGAGACTGGAATATGTGCATACTAAGGAACAGTTGGCATACATATTTACAAAGGAACTACCCAAGGATGCTCATGAGTATCTGTGAGGTAAATTAAGGGTGATTCCCCTAACTGAGGCTAACTAGTATAGAATGGAAGTGTTGCATCAACTTTTGTATTGAAAATATTTGACACATTGATGCACAGGAGTCACACTTTGGGAAGCTGCCTAAAGCTGTGAAAGAAAGACAAGGACATAAAAGAGGATCAGACATAAGAAAGATGACAAGAACAATAAGATACAGAGTTAGAACTGAAGAATCTGCATGATGAAGATGTCAACATCTTTGGCATTGTTTTCAAAGAGGGAGAGTTTACTACTTAGAGAAAAAGGGAGAGATTACTGAAAGAGAGAGTCTACAGATGAACAAAAATAGAAAGATTTCAGTGTGATTACAGACACAGAGGGAGAAATGTTTTAAAGGACGAGAATCAAAATAAAGCTAAAGACATTAATGAATATTTGTTCATATCAAGGAACACAGACAAGCTTTTTGGATCGTATGGTAACTATGTTTGTAAAATTATTGTTTTAAAGTTTAGTGTTGCCATCAATGCCAAAGAAGGAGATTGTTGGAAAGGTACAATGTAAACAATTGTTGTCTTGTCATTGATGTCAAACCTTAATTGGTGAGACTATTGCTATCTGTTTGAGTACCATATCTATTGATTGCTGAAGAATATTTGAAGGCAAGGTTAACAAGAAGACCGAGTGAAATGGTTGAGTTATGGGAAACTACAAAGGTTCTTGATCAGTTGGCACATTGACAAAGTAATGTGTTGTTTATCTATAACACTAAGTTAAGATGTCAGTTTACTGGGAACAATATATGCCGAGCAAAGTTTGTGTCGAATGAGCACCACTATATGTCGAGCATAATTTCTAGTGTCAACCAAGCGCCAGTAAATTGCCAAGGAAATCAGTGATGACCAAGTGGAAGAACACAGTGTTGGCCAAGTGCCATTATTTTGGTAAATGTTGAGATTTGAGATCTCTGGCTGACACAATTGAATTTATTGGGATATGTAAAGTTAATTAAGGATAAGCACGAATGGTCCACATTATTTAAGGCACGGTAACCATAATTAACATATGGATTCGAGATTTAATTTGTGATTGCTTTGGAGAAGTAAATTAAATGTAAATGCTAGAAAGATCTGTTGGATCTAACCTAACCTAAGATCTATGATCCTGATTAAGTGGAAAAGATTTATTTTACCTAGATGAAGAGGTATAAGATAACCTCAAGGGGTTATTCAATTTGAGAGAAGTGTGTGCTAAGTGTATGCAAGAGGATTGCATGGTTAATTAGATGATTGGCATGATCTAGCAGAGAAGGATGAGTAGAGAAGCAGAGAGTTGTGAAAGTGATTGCTTGAAGGATTTCCAAGAAGATTTGAATATTGAAATGAGAATGGAGGCCACTCAGTGAATTAGCATTAGAGCTGAATTAGATATGGATTTACAAAGTAAGTTGTATGTATCAGATCACACCTGCTGATTACTTTCTAACCATTGTATTAGTCAAAATCCTTTAACCAGGTTGACCTAACAGTCAGTGTATAAATCCTTTGAGCAAGGTGACATTTAGGTGGAATTTTCTAAGTCCTCTAACAAGGCCACTCTTGACAGGGTGATTAAATCCTTTAACCAGGTCACATTTAGCAGCGTGTTTTGTAACCTTTAACAAGATTGGCTCCTAGCTCACTTTAGAAGAGTGAAAATTTGGTAGCATGTTACTGGTGGTTTTTCTCAAATTGGGTTTCCACGTTAAATCTTGGTGTCAACTTGTGTGAATTTTTATGTTGTGTTTTACTATTAAGTTTCTGCAAGCTGATTACATTTGAACAGTAAAAAACACATTTATGTTGTTGCTACCTAGTAGATCTGAGTTGTTTAAAGTGCTATAAAGTTTCAATTGGTACATCTAGACCTGAGCATAACTGATTCACCCCCCCTCTCACTTATTCTAAATTTATTCTAACACCCCAATGTGATTTTTTACCTAATAGGGGTTCCATGATAAAATCTGTGTTATGGTGTTATGCTTATTTTATTTATGTTCATGCTTGCTACTTTTCATTCAATGTGCTAAGTGGTTTTTGGATAAGTTTAATAAGGTTAAAATTTGTAGAAAATTTATTTACCTCCCCCCTCTTAGTGTTCCCTCATTCCAACATTATGATATGATGTGAAAATGAGTTGAAAGTATGCTCTTATGTAGGGTTCTTAAGGTATTTTTCAAATTAGGCTTACCTCTGATGGTGATATTGAGACACCAATAGGATCAAGAACCAAGTGGAAAGATCCAAGCACTAACATATTCAAAATTAGCTTTGAATTGGAGGGACAATGACACCCAACATGATATTTTAATTCCAAAATACGCGATTTTGGTACACTCAGTCCTACAACTAAGGTTCATATCTCCATGCAAACATATGACATTAGTTTTGTAGTATAACAACCATAAATAAGCTTGAATAATATCTAGGATAAAATACACTAAGGAAATAGAAAAAAAAGTGTAAAATTGTATAGGGTTATAATTTATGACACTACAGAACCCTTGCCTTAATTTCTATCTAATTTGGTATGATTCTACAATGCAATGGATATATCCATCCAATCAGAATCAACCATACATGAGATCACTTCACATGTCATTCAAGTAATGCACACAACTTATGAAGATAATCATACTCAATATAAAAAGTGTTGGAATATTTATAACATGCACCAATTATTTGAAGAGGAAAATATCAACTAGATGGCTAACTTCCTTATTGAATTTAATAGAAAAAGGTTTGACATGGAAAAGAGAATTTAGATAAACTAATGATGTTTCTCTTGGTTCTATAGGATGTTTAGTATCATGAAATTCATTAAAATATTTCATTTTATTTCATTTCAAGTAGTACCACTTTATATGCAAGGCCTTTAGGTGAGGAAGCATAACTCAATCCTTGTGGTAAAAATATGCATCAAATCTACATGTTCATACTTTCAGTGAGCTTTTCTTTCCATAACATGTGATATGATGTGGATTCAAGTCATATATTATTCATTTCATCTAGAGGAGAGAATAATTATGGTTCGTGATATGATATTGTCGCATGTCATTCAAGCATATCCTCAATAGAAAAATCTAATGACACCAATAGGAAAATGTGACTTAAGAAAAAAGAAACAATAAGTTATAAAACAACTGGAACTAATAGGGACACATGGTAGCTAAGAACACAATTGTATTTTCATAATAAAAAAATAATAACTCATGATACAAAGAATATATGTGTGATGAACTACAACTGGTTGTATGTTTGAAGTCATTGAGCTGATGGTCAACTGAGTTACTAATATGATGATAGACATTAATCAGTTAATGTATTGTCATTGATGTCAACTTGTTTGAGTATCATCGTGGTAAAAAAAATATATTATGGTTTAAAGATTTGGAATAAATAATTTTATGCGGTTGGTAAGTGAAGAATTTTGTATACACCGAGTTAGAACAATTGACATCGAGAAAACACGGTGTATCCCGAGTTGAGTGTTAAATGGGCTAGGGATCACCAAAACATCATATAAACTGAAGGCCGACTAAAATGATGAGATGGAATTTGTTTATGATTTTGAGGTAATTGATAAGGTTTGTTATGTTGATCAAATGGATATGAAAATTAAAGATGATTAGACGAAGGAGATTGAAATGTTTTTTTAACACAACTGCCAAGGAAGGATTAAGCGACAAAATCAATGATGGAGATCAAGCAGAAAAATATAAGGATGAAAATTAAATGAGTTATGATGTCTATATAATAGACAAGAGATTCATTATGAATATACATATATTCATACACACAAAGGTGTACTTGCATATTGCTAAAGATATTAAATTCATGCATGACTGATCAAACTGGTTGAAGATAGAATCGAGCAATTCTTCAAACAACACCGAGTGACAGAAAATAGTATTTACCGAGAAGAACAGAGTATGAAGAGTCAGAAGGACTGAAGTGATTATTGATTAGAGGTATTATGTACTTAGCATAGATCTGAAAATGTGCAACTTAAGTTATATTTGAGTCAGAACATTACTGTATCAGTTTAACCATTGTTACAGAAAAATATCTTAACCGAGTAGGACTTGAAAGTATTTATTATGACATTCAAGTGAATGTTGATTGTTTTCTTGTTTACCTCATAGTGAATGATTGGTCAAGGGATAAATTTTAGTGATAAATCCTCTCACCAGGTCACATTTAACAGTGTGCAGTGTAACCTTTAATAGGGTTGGCTCTTAATCGAGATCACTTTAAAAAGAGTGAATTATTTTGGGTTACCGGTCCCAGGTGGTTTTTCCCTTAACAAGGTTTCCATGTAAAAAATCTATGTGTTAATGTGTATGGATGTGTTGAATTGTTTTTTTTATTTATACATTACTTTATATGCATTGATCAGTAATCACAACATTGATTTACTGCAACTCGGTAAGATGAGTTGGTAACTAAGTTTGAGATCATAGTTTATATTTCACTGAGTTGGTTTATATGTTTGAAATTGTTTTTATATACATTTGGGAGTATTTGGGACTGTAGGATAATTGGGATGAATTGATTGAACCCCCCTCTTAGTTATCTAACAATTGGTATCAAAGCATACACTTCTTAGAAGGAAATGTTTCAAGGACTTAAGCTAAAGATCATAAGATGTATAAGAAAGATGTGCCTAAGTTGGACAAGGAAAAATTCTCAACATGGAAGAGCAGAATGAGACTATATCTGTCAAGGATTGGAAATAATGTCACACAATATTTGGATACTGAGTTCACCTTACCCATTGGACCTTTGACCATTGATTGGTTGAGAAAAAGACATGAAAATAATACTATGATGATAGAGCTTGCTTCTTCACCATCTAATGTTGAATTTGAGGATATCAAGACATGTACATCAGCCAAGAAGATGTGGGACACACTTACACTAGTTCATAGAGGAGATGTAAGTATGCAAAGAGCTAAAACTAAAAGTCTAAGAGGAAAGTTTGATGACATGAGAATGAAGTAAGGAGAAAACATATCACAGTACAATAACCGAATCAAGGAGGTTGTGAATTCTATTCATGGAGCAGGTGGAGTTATTGATGAGGACACTATTGTAAGTAAGATTCTTAGAACTTTAGTCACTATTTATGCTATTAGAGTCTCTGAAATATATGAAATGAGAGCAACACCTAGAAATAATATCAGAATTGATAGTCTAGTTGGTAGACTGATTTCATTTGAGCTAAACAATTTTGACAACAATATTGTTCCTACTGTTGAGTCTGCATTTATGTCATCTCTGAATATTAGTAATTTAGTAATAAATACATGATAAGAAATGATAGTGATAGTGATAGTGATAGTGATGATAGAGAACTTGATGAACTTGAAGCATTAATGGCTAGAAGATTACATAAAGGTAAAGGAAGATATAAAGGTAAACTACCTTTGGTATGCTTTAATTGTAAAGAAATTTGACACTTTTCTGCCAGAAGCCCTAACAGGAAAAAAGATGAAAGAAACAATGAAAGATCTAATGAAAAAAAGGATGATCAAGATTATAGAAGTAACCAAAAGTATGACAGAAGAGGTAACCAAGATTACAAAGATAAAGGAAATAAAGCATGCTACCTTGTTGAAAATAAATATGAAGACACCAACATTGACACTAATGAAGATATTGAGACAATATTTGTAGCTATGAAAGAAGATTCAAAAGAATATGAAAGGTATGTTGAAACAACACTTATTTCTAAAGTTAGCAAGAATGATATTTGGGTTATTGATAGTGGCTGTACTCATCATATGACTATAGATAAAGAGAAATTTGAATTTCTTGAGCATTATATTGGTGGATCTGTTAGAATGGGAAATGACACACCTTGTCAAGTGAAAGGAAAATGGACTATATTACTGAAAAATATGATCAAATGTGAGAATGAATATTGGGTGAAAGGACTTAATTATAATATGTTGAGTGTTTCATAGTTAAATTACACAGGTCACCGAGTTGCATTTGAGAACAAAAAAACTAAAATCTATTATGAAACATGAAAGTTGATCGACACTAGAGAACAATCAAAAGGTAATCTATTCTATCTTGACATTGTTGAAACTACTTGTTTGATAGATAGGAATGAATATGTATGGTTGTGGCATAAGAAGTTATGTCAGGTGAATTTTTACAACATGGTTATGATCACCAAGAAAAAGAAGGTAAGAATTTTACCGACCATATCTAAACCTAACCATGTCATGTGCAAGAATTGTCAAATGGGAAAGATGTCAAAATATAGTCTTAAGAGAATTTTTTCCATCTAATGTTATTTTGGAATTGGTTCATACTGACCTATGTGGACCTATGAGAACACAGATTTATTATGGTGACAAATAATTTATTTTATTTGTTGATGACTATTATAGAATGATGACTGTCATGTTCTTAAAAGAAAAATCTGAAGCATTTAAGATGTTCGAATGGTACAAAGCTAAAGTGAAAAAAGAAAGTAGTAAAGAACTGAAATGTTTAAGATAAGACAGAGAAGGAGAATTTATTTATGATGATTTCACTAACTTTTGTAATGAGCATGGAATTAAGAGATAGGTTTCTGTACCAAGGACACCACAATAGAATGAAATTGCTGAAAGGAGAAATAGATCCATTGTGGATTGTGATAGAAAGCTAATGATTGAAAAGAGTGTTACACAAGTTTACTGGAGGGAAGATGTTAGTACTACTACATACACATTGAATTGAGTACAACTAAAGAAAGATTCAAACAAAACACCTTATGAATTATGGTATGGTTACACACCTAATGTGAGTTATTTTAGAATATTTGGAAGTCAATATTATACTCTGAAAGATGATAGAAATGGGAAATTTGATTCAAAAGATGATGAAGGAATATTTCTAGGATATTCTACTAAGAGAAAAGATTATAAATGTTTGAACAAGTCTTCTAACAAGATCATTGAAAGTGAAAATGTAAGAGTTGATGAATTTGCCGAGAAGAATGATGTTGAAAGTAAAAGAGAACCAGAGGACTACGATAATTTTTTTTACATTGAAGATCCAAACACTTTCCCTGATAAACTGCCTAAAATTACTGAGAAATATGGGAATGTTACCAAGCATCAAGATGCACCAACCCAGAATCAGGAAGATGTTGCAACTGGAGATCATAATCATACACCAATTGGAGAACACAATGAAGAACAAAGAACTGAACATGTACTTGCAAAATATGTAAGAAGACATCATCCACAGAATCAGATTATTGGAGACACAAGATCTGACATGATGACACAAAGTAAGTTGAATGATAACACATGTTTGATTTGTGAATTTGAACATAAAACTATTAGAGATGCACTTGCAAATGATGAATGGATTCAGGCTATGAATGAAGAAATTGAGCAGATACAGAAGAAAAAAACATGGACATTGGTACCGAGACCGAGTGATAAGAATGTAATTAGCACCAAATGGATATTCAGAAAAAAATTAAAGGAGAATGGAGATGTTACATGAAACAAGGCAAGACTAGTATGCAAAGGATATGCACAAGAAGAAGGTATTGACTATGGAGAAACTTTTGCACCCGTTGCTAGACTTGAAGGAACTAGAATATTTTGCTTGCATATGCTGCTTACAAAGGATTTAAAGTATATCAGATGGATATTAAATCTACATTTCTGAATGGGATACTTGAAGAAGAGGTATACATTGAAAAACCTGAAGGATTTGTTGATCCTAATCAGACAAATATGATATGTAAGTTGCACAAAGCCTTGTATGGACTGAAACAAGCACCGAGAGCATGGTAGGAAAGACTACACTCCTATCTTATCCGTATTGGATTTGTTAGAACAAGTGATAACATCAACTTGTAATTGAAAGGAGATACTAATGAAAAGATTATAATTGCTGAAATTTTTGTTGATGATATTCTATTTGGAGGTAATGATAACTTATACAAATCATTCGCTGATGAAATGAGAAAAGAATTTGAAATGTCAATATTTGGAGAGATCAAATTTTTTCTTGGCTTGCAAATTTTACAACAGGATGAAGGAATATACATTACTCAATCAAAGTACATAAAGGAAGTACTGAAGACATTCAGAATGGAAGATTCAAAACCATTTGGTACACCTATGGTCACAGACTGTAAATTGACAAAAGAAGATCAGACAACCAAGGTAAATGAGTCATTGTACAGATCTCTGATTGGAATATTGATGTATGTTGTACACACAAGACTAGATATTGCACATGCAGCTAGAATTGTAGCAAGATTCTCTTCTAATCCTATAGAATCACATATGACTGTTGTAAAAAGAATTTTTAGATATCTAAAGATTATGGATTATGGTACAAGAAAGATGGCAAGTTTGAACTGAAAGTTTACACAAATGCAGATTGGGCTGGGAACATTGATGATAGGAAGAGAACTACTGGTGGAGCATTATTTGTGGGTGAAAGATTAGTTACTTGGATTAGTAAAAAGCAAGGATGCATATCTCAGTCAACTATAGAAGCATAATATATTGATGCTGCTGCAAATTGTTCAAACATTGCTTGGATAAAACAACTTTTGAAAGGTATGAATGAAGAGATCACTCACCCAGTGATAATCTATTGTGACAATACTAGTGCAATAAATATTTCTAAAAACCTGGGGATGCATGCAAAAACAAAGCATATATCTATAAAGTATCACTAATCAAGGGAACATGTACAAGAAAAATAAGTAACATTGGAATATGTTCAATCAAAAGAACAATTAGCTAACATATTCACTAAACCCTTACCAAAGGATACATTTGAGTACTTGAGGAATAGACTGGGAGTTCGTCCCTTGTCTATTGGTCACTAAGCTAACTAGGAGATTGCATCAACCTACATTTTATCATAATATCAATCATGTTGATACAAAACGAGAACTAGACCAACATTTCATATCAGTACACTGCAAGGTACATGATCTGAACTGCAAATCAGAGATATTTTTTGCTACTGAAGAGCTGCATATTTTCTTTTTGGCATTGTTGTCAAAGGGACAAATGATTCAATGAAATATCTATCCACTACAAGGGATAAAAGGAGAAAAGAGAAAGGGAGAGAAATGAAATATGTATCCATTTTAGGGAGAGAAGATTGAAAAGAGTTAAATATATATGGTGAGTTTTTTAATGCTGTGAAGTTTAAACACATTATATGTACAAGCTAGGGAGAGCTACAACATTTTGTATATAGTTTTAGAACTGAAGTTTGGTATTCTATGGCATTTTCATATTGAATATTTCATATTGTGTTGCCATAAATGCCAAATGGAGAGATTGATGAACTACAATTGATTGTATGTTTGAATTCATTGAGCTGATGGTCAACTGAGTTACTAATATGATGATAGCCATTAATCAGTTAATGTATTATCATTGATGTCAACTTGTTTGAGTATCATCGTGGTAACAAACATCTATTATGGTTTGAAGATCTGGAATAAACAAAGTTTATGCAGTCTGTAAGTGAAGAATTTTGTACACCGAGTCAGAACAGTGGACACTGAGAAAACACAGTGTATACTGAGTTGAGTGTTAACTGAGCTAGGGATCACTGATGCATCACGATATTGACCGAGTCATATAAACCAAAGGCTGACTAAAATGATGAGCTGGAAATTATTTATGATTTCAAGGTAATTGATAAGGTTTGTTATGTTGCACAAATGGCTATGAAAATTCAAGATGATCAGACGAAGGAGATTGAAATTTTTTTCTAACACAACTATTGAGGAAGGATTAAGTGAAAAAATCAATGATGTTCCTTTCCCTAATAACTTATAAAATTGAAAAAATAATTACATTTTCCTCACTATTTCGAGTTATTTTTAAAAGGGATTCCTTTCTTAAAGTTAAAATGGGTTACAAATTACAATAACAAGAGAGATTTGTTTTAACCTTTTGTTTCCCTACAGAAGCCCCGATCGTACCTTTATTGATAACGACTTCCTCTTCACGAGACCTACAAAGTGTCATTTAGTGCACATAAATCTTCTAAACAAAGGTGTTAGTAATCCTTATGATATTTCAATCTAATTTAGAGGAAAACAAAATAAAAATGGGATTTATTATTGCCTTTCTTATGTTGGATATGTTATATTGTATCCAAAATTCAAAGTTCTATTAGAAGTCAATTTCTGTGTTTCCTTTCTATTAATATTTTTAAAGGATAATTCTGTTTGGTTATTTGTTATATTAAAAATTCATGTAGTTCTTTTCAAAAAATCATGTTCTTGTATTTTATAATTATGTTCTTTATCTTAGATCCTGATCTATTTTTATTTGTACTCTTATGTTTTGACTGGGCTTAATTCAAGTTTAATATATTTTAACCTACTGTTCTAATATATGAATTTGAGTGAGTCCAATACAACATGCTAATCGCCAATTTATAATAACCTTTTACTTATATTATCCAGTAGATTTTTTACATTCCATAGATTTTATACATATTCTAGATACTAGAGAAACTTTCTATTGTATCGACAAGCTGCCAAGACTATTAACAAGGGTAATATTGTGATCTGGGATGGAGATGAGTCTTTGGTGATGCAACTATAGCTACTACATGACAATTTATAGAGTTTGGATCAAACTATGACATATATAATATAGATTATAATTTTAATAAACAGAGCTTTAAAACTGATTGAGTAAAGATGTTATAGTATGCTAACCAGAGAACCACAACTAATATAACAACCGAGACTTAAGATGTAAAAAATACAGACAAAAAAATATTATTAGAGGGTAGAAGTGTTGGAATAGTCCCAAGGGATAACTAAGAGGGGGGGGATGAATCATTTATCAACTAGTTTAATTATTTTCTCTAATTAAGTAGAAAATATCATTACGCATATGCACATTATGATAACACAAAATATAACACCACAATCTTGGTAACACGGAAACTAAAATAGGTAAAAACCTTGGTGGGAATTAGCACCCACAAAGAACTGTACTTGAGTATAATAATCCTTGTTAGAAGATCTTACAACCCTGTTAGGAGTTTATCTTTACAATGCAATAAGTATAGTGACCTAGTTAAGGGTTAGACCCTGTTAGGAGTCTTTTACAAATAACCTTGTTAGGGGTGAGGAATCACTATCCAAAAGCACATTGCTAAAATGATGAAGGCTGCAACCTTCAATAAAACATATATACACTATATCTGATAATGAACTATTTGAGTAGACCTATTGTCTTGATTAGTTCCAATGAATAGTATACACTCTCTACTTCTTCAAATAGATCTTTAACTGATGAATGAAATGGCTTTACTGTCCCAAAACTATCAGCATTCTGTTCTGTTCTTTTTTTTGTCTCTTTTCTTATCATTCACACTTAGTGATTACAAATGAACTGCTATATGTATCTTCTCCAAAAGATATGATCATGTCAGCTTTAGGAATTCCTTCAATGCTTCTCTTGTCGGCTAAACTAAGCACACAACATAATTAGAACCGCATAACTTAAAATGAATAGATGCATCACTTCACATAGTCGGCTTCACCAAAATTACACAAACGTCATGCTTCAGATGAAACATGATTAGAACCTTGGTTAATCATCTGTGACTCATAACTAAACATTAATCTAAACATGCATATCCCATAGATAGGCGCAACTGAAGAATCAATAAGATTACTGTCAGCTTTCTGAAAAAATAGTCCTCTAAAACTATGGCTGGCAAACAGAGTAACATAAATTAATTGCTATTGAACTTCTAAATCTACGTGTATGAACATGGTATCATAACTATGTCTGAAACATTAAACCAACCCCGCAAGGCTTAAATGTATTCATACTAAAAAGTGAATACAGTACACTATTGTATACTATATGTTGTCATCAATGACAAACATACAATCAACTATTTGCACAGAGGCAAATCTCCAACAATCTCCCCCTTTGACATTGATGGAAACATATGATTAAAAACACCATCAATCCAAAAGTGTCTTCTTTCTTTTTACAATCTTCTCAATATCCTCATCAAAGGTTCCTCTTCACTACAACATCTCCTTTGACTGTGTTTTTATTTTCATGACTATATAATCCCCCAAAGTATATGCTCTCCCTTACTATATAATCCCCCTTTGACATCAATGGAAAAGGATGCCAAATACAAATAAGCATAGGTACTACTCTAGAAGTAGAGTAGTCAACCACTCATCAGTCACTAAGGACTGATGCATTTTCTATGAGTTCTAATCAGACTCAAGAAAGGCAATTACTCCCAGCTTCTTCTCGAGATACTCAAAAGTATCTTTTGATAAATTTTTCATGAATATGTCTGCCAACTGATCTTTGGTGGTCACATAATCCAACTTCACTTCTCTTTCTGCAACTTTTTCTCTTAGAAAATGATATTTTATTTCTATGTGTTTTGTCTTTACATGAATCACAGGGTTATTTGACATGTTAATGGTGCTGGTGTTGTCACAAGTAATGACAATGGGATAATCAATCTAAATTCCAAAGTCTTTAATCATCTGTTTGATCCAAACCATTGTTGAACAATTCAATGCGGCTGCTACATACTCAACTTTTGCTATTGACTGAGAAATATAGTTCTTCTTCTTGCTTGTCCAAGTAACCAACCTGTCTCCAAGAAATACTACTCCTCCCAAGGTACTATTTCTTTCATCAATACAACCTACCCAATCTGCATCTGTTTATACATGAAGCTCTACATTTTCTGAATTAGGATACCATAAACCATAGTCTATAGTTCCCTTTAGATATCTAAATATTCTTTTTATTGCCATTTGGTGATTCTATTAAGGTTCAACTGCAAATATCCCAACAATGCTAACTGCATTAGATATATTTGGTCTAGATTGAGTGAGATATATGAGTTTTCCTATCATGGATTTGTAAAGTGTTTTGTCAACTGTTGTGGAGTCATCATTTTTAGAAAGCTTTCTTCCTGTTATCATAGGAGTGCTTACTCGCTTGCAATATTCCATTTTGAATGTCTTCAATATCTCTTTCACATATTTAGACTGATTTATGAATATACCTCTATCTGTCTGCTTTACATTTAATCCCAAAAAGTATTTTATAGGTCCAATCATGTTCATTTCAAATTCACTCTACATCTCTTTGGCAAATTCTGCACTGAGCTTGTCATTACCTCCAAAAATAATGTCATCAATAAAGATAGCAACAAGTAATAATCCTTCAGGTGTCTCTCTGATGAATAGGTTGTAATCTCCTACTCCCTTTTTGAATCCAATTTTTGTTAATTAGCCATCAAGTCTCTCATACCATGCTCTTGGGGCATGTTTAAGTCCATAGAGGGATTTCTTTAGTTTGCATACCATGTCTGGTTTGTATGAAAGTTTGAATCCTTCAGGCTTCTCTATGTAGAATTCTTCCTTCAAGTCACCATTTAGGAAAGCTGACTTTTACATCTATCTAATATAATTTGAATTTCTTGAATGTTGCATAAGCTAAAATTAACTTTATAGCTTCCAATCTACTCACAGGGGAAAATGTATCAGAATAGTCAATTCATTCTCTTTGCACATATCCTTTACATACCAATCTTGCTTTATTTCTTATCACTGTACCATATTCATTCATTTTGTTTCTGAATATCCACTTAGTTCCAATCACATTCTTGTCACAAGGTCTAGGGACCAATTCCCATGTGTCATTCTTAATTATTTGATCTAATTCTTCTTGCATTGCATTTTTCCAATCTGAATCATTGCTTGCATCTTCAACACTTAAGGGTTCAATTTGTGAAAGTAAACATACCTCTTCATCAACAGTTGAACCTTTTTTTCTAGATCTTGTCAAAAATTTACTACTCTGATCTCCAATGATATATTCTTTTGAATAGTATCTGGATGTATATTTTGAAAAATTAGGTGTGACACTCTCATCTGTGATCTGTGATTCTTCTTGACTTGGTTCATGGTTATTGCATAATACATCAATACAGTCAAACATTTCTTCTATAACTGTTTCTTTATTGATAGGTCTAGGTTCATCTTCAATCATAGGTGCATATTCATAATATCTTTCTTGAATCATGAAATTCTCATCAATTTTCACATGGGCACTTTCAATGATTTTCTTCAACCTTAAATTAAAACATCTATAAGCTTTTCTCTTTGTAGAGTAACCAAGAAAAATACCTTCATCACTTCTAGCATCAAATTTACCAACACCACAATCTCTCTTGATGTAGCACTTGCTTGCAAAGATTCTGAAGTATTTTACTGTAGTTACATTACCAAACCAAAGTTCATAAGTTGTTTTTTCTGTGCCTGGTCTTAGTTGAATTCTGTTGATAGTATAGACTGATGTATTGACTACATCTCTCCAATAGGTGTGCACAACTTTCCCTTCAATCATGATAGTGCACACTATGTCAAGTATTATCCTATTTATCCTTTCTGCAATTCCATTTTGTTGAGGGGTTCTGGGTGCACTTAGTTATCTTTTGATCCTATGTTCTTCACAGTACTCAAGAAAATTGTCAGAGGTGAATTCTCCTCCTCTATCAGATCTCAGGCATTTTATCTTTAATCCAGACTCATTTTAAACTTTAGCTTTGAATATTTTGAACTTCTCAAAAGATTTAGATTTTTCTTTCAAGAACGCAACCCACATAATTTTGGAGAAATCATAAACAAACAAAATGAAATACCTTTCACCATAGTATGATCTTGTTTGAGTAGGTCCACATAAGTCTATATGCACTAGCTCTAACTTGTTTTTTGTAGAGTTCTATTTGCTTCTGAATGAGGTCCTTACATACTTTCCCATCACACATTCCCTACACATAGTATCAACTGGTCTTGCAATACTAGGAATGTCTCTTACTTCCTTTACATTGCTTATCTTTACTTTTTCGAAATTGATATGACAAAGTCTTTGTGCCATAACCAACTATCATCCACTTTTGCAACAAAAAAACTTGCTTCGGAGTTAAGATGAAAAACATTACCTTTGGTCTTTGAACCTGATGCAATCATGTCTCCTTCTTTATTGTTAATAATGCACCTATTTTTTTTGAATTCTAATCGATATCCTTTATCAAGCAACTGTCCAACACTTAGTAGGTTATGATGTAAACCATCAACATATAGAACATCATTTGTCTTGTTCTTTCCATCTAAGGTGATGGATCCTCTACCTATGATAGGTTTGGGAGTGTTATCTCCAAATCTGACCATGCCACCTTTGTACTTATCTAGATGTACAAATCTATCTTTGTCTCCTATCATGTGATGTGAACACCTGCTATCTATGATCTAGTTTGTTCTGATTCCTGCTTGTGAAACTAAAGGCAATTCTTGTTCTTTCTTTTCATCTTCAATTTCTATTGTTTTAATCATTTTTTTCATTATCTTTAATTGCAATGAATCCAATTTCATCTTCCCATGAATCATCATCAGTCACACCATCTTCAGCATGGTATAATTCCTTAGTATATTTGGGTTTGTAATCTGATCTAAACTTCTTGACTCTTGTAGGACACTTGGATGCAAAGTGGCCAACTTTGTTGTATGGAAAAAATTTGAATGGTAGCTGTTCTTCATATTTTACTTTACCTTTCCTTTCTTTCTTAGCAATCATGGCAATGATTTCTTCTAGTTCTGTATCAACTTCTTCTTTCTCAGTATTACTAGAGATGCTCAAGGATTTCTTACCTTGGACTGAGGCTTTGAAATTTGTTTCCATTTTAGGTTCTGTCTTCAATCTTGATATCTCAAATGCATATATTTTGCTGATCAAGGTTTCTCTTTTGAAGTCCTTTGAGAATTGCATGGTTTCATCCAAGATGTTTATCTTGCTTTCATAATCTACTATCAATGTAGTCATTAGTTTGTCCATTAAATCTTCCTCTGAGATTTCTCCACCATTGTTCCTGATTCCTAAGACTACTTCATTAATACTCTGATTGTAAGCTCTGATTTTTTCTTTAGGTAAAATCTCTAAATTGTTGTATCTTTTCTCCATGTCTTTCTATGCACATTCTTGGCCTGGATGTCTCCTTCAAACATGTCTTCTAGGTATTTCCAAATTCAATATGCTTTGTCTGCCTTCTTGATCTCAGAAAATTCACTGTCAAATAGGGCACTGATTAGGGCTTCTTTGGAAATAGCATTTTGAGTGAATACTTCCTTTTGTTTATTAGTAGAATATTCTTCTACAAGGTCTTTCAAGGTAGGAACATCAATTGCATGAGTATCAACCTCATAGATCTCAAAACCAACACACTGAAGATGTGTTATCATTTTTTTCTTCCAGTCAAGATAATTATCTCCATCAAACTTAGGACTCTCTTTCCTAAAGTACGCCATTTGATCTACCTTAAGCTGTTAGGCTTTCTCTCCAAGGTACTTGGATCTGATACCAATTATTGGAATAGTCCCAAGGGATAATTGAGAGGGGGGGGTGAATCAGTTATCAGCTAGTTTAATTATTTTCTCTAATTAATTACAAAATATCGTTAAGCATATGCACATTAAGATAACACAAAATAGAACACCACAATTTTGGTTATGAGGAAACCAAAATAGGTAAAAACCCTGGTGGGAATTAGCACCCACAAAGAACTGTACTTGAGTATAATAATCCTTGTTAGAAGATCTTACAACCTTGTTAGGAGTTTATCTTTACAATGTAATAAGTACAGTGACCTAGTTAAGGGTTGGACCCTGTTAGGAGTATTTTACAAATAATCTTGTTAGGGGTGAGGACTCACTGTCCAAAAGCACACTGCCAAAATGATGAAGGCTACAACCTTTAGTAAAGAAAATATACACTATATCTGATAATGAACTATTTGAGTAGACCTGTTGTCTTGATCAGTTCTAATGAATTGTATACACTCTCTTCTTCTTCACATAGATCTTTAATTGATGAATAAAATGGCTTTACTGTCCCAAAACAATCAACATTCTATTATGTTCTTTTTTTGTCTCTTTTCTTGTCATTCACACTTAGTGATTACAAATGAACTGCTATATGTATCTTCTCCACAATATATGACCACGTCGGCTTTAGGAATCCCTTTAATGCTTCTCTTGTCAGCTAAACTAAGCACACAACATAATTAGAACCGCGCAACTTAAAATGAATAGACACATCGCTTCACATAGCCAGCTTCACCAAAATTACCTAAACATCATGCTTCAGATGAAACACAATTAGCGCCTTTGGTTAATCATCTATGACTCATAACTAAACATTATTTTGAACATGCATATCCCATAGATAGGTGCAACTGAAGAATCAATAAGATTACTGTTAGCTTTCTGAAAAATAGTCCTTTGAAACTGTGGCTGGAAAATAGAGTAACACAACTTAACTATTATTGAACTTCTGAATCTTCATGTATGAACATGGTATCATAACTATGTCTGAAACATTAAACCAACCGCGCAAGGCTTAAATATATTCATACTGAAAAGTGAATACAATACACTGGTGTATGCTATATGTTGTCATCAATGACAAACATACAGTCAACTATTTGTACAGAGGCAAATCTCCAACAAGAAGAAGGGTTTTTTTTAACAAAGAGTCACAAATGATTTAGATGAATGACTCAAATTTAAGGAAGCGACTAGGAAAGTCACTGATTTCTTAAAAATAAAATTAATATTCCTACACAAGAGACCCTAGGGTTTAGGGTTTAAGATATGTCCCAATTAAAATATAAAAAAATATCATAGAAAATATCAAGTTATAATAGTGCTTTCAATAACAGTTGTCAATTATTGTAATGAAGGGAAGTGAACATTGAAGGTATGTATTTTATGACCATCAAAGAAAATGAGAGTTCAAGCGAAGGGAATCAACTGCAAATATAGAAAAGTGAGGAGGAGATAAATAATTTATTGAATCTTTTTGCAAGTAAGGAGAAAGCCATATCAGGTTAACAACTATAACAAATATTATTTGTCAAAGACTTGGGACAAGGTAAGCTAGTATTGATAAAGTACTTTAATTTTGAGGGAAGGTTTTGTAAAATGTATACATATCATCTCTCTCCTTACATAGTTAAGAAATAAAAAATTCACAACTTTCCATTTGTACATCATGACATACATGGAAACCTCAATTATTAAAAAAACTAAGAACACCCCCTACAATAAGGCTCAATCCTATGCTTATACCCATACACATTTTACATAACTCCCCTTCACATGATAAACCTAAAAATGTTACATAATAATAGAGTTGAGGAAATGAAATAAATTCCAAGGAAACTCCACATAAGGATGATTTTCTATAAAAGGACAAAATATCTAAGTAAAATGGTTTGTATTTGAAGGAAAATTTATAAAATACCAAAGCCATCCCCTATTAAAGACCACATAAGGATTCCTTTCAATATTTTAAAGAGAGAATAGAAAGGATTTTTGTAGGAAGTTAAACTTGTGTCCAACCTATAAAACATAAACATTAAAAATATCTTGAGATTACTTTCTCTTTGAAGGATAGTAACAATAATAAGGATTATATGATATAGAGGAGGAAAAAATCATGAATTCAAATATACCTAAGAAAATAATAAGAGAGGTTGAACTAAGAAAAATAAGGAATTAGTGGATGAATGAAAATAGACAAAAACAAGACTACAAAGAGATAATTAACGAGGAGAAACAACTAAGGCGGCCAATTTGGGTGGTGCTTGTCAAAATGCAAGAAATTATAATAAAAATTGAAAAGAATAAAGTAATAAGGACATAATTGTGGAGAAGGAAATTCATCACCCTCAAGATCGATAAAATATCAAGGGAGGAATCGACCCTTGAACCACCTCACTAAAATAGTGCTTTGGTGAGTTAGGGTGATCAAGAAGAATTAATTGATTAACTTAGAATATAAATATTTTGATTACTATAAATAGGAAAGAAAATCGTCAAAACTAACTATCTGGCTTAGTAAGCTCATTGTTATGAATTCCAATGCAAGTCTAGGACTACAACGTAGATACAAGATGACAAAACAACATGTGCACATCCTATACATACATGGTATAGAAACTAGAGTATAAATTTTCAAGACACAAAACTAAATATACAAAAATCACAACTAGTCTAAGAGTAAGAAACAAAGAGTATGAATACACTACTAAAATGACTATTGCGGGAGAAAATGAAGAGAAATATAAAGCTCACAAAAGGGAGGTAGAATTATCCCAAGAATTCACACTCTTTCCTCGTATTAAATTTGCACAAAAATAAGAAGGGACAATTGTTGGGGCTATTTGGAGACCTACCTCATTCAAGTCCTTATTTTGGTATTTTCACCTCCATAATTGATAGATATTATAGCGTCCTAAATTATAAGCAGTACAATTCTAGTCCTTTGCTACAAACCCGTTTTAGTGTCCATGGTTTCTAAAAATTAATTAGTCTTTTTCCTATGCATTTAACTAATTAATTAACAAATAAAACCCCTTTATTAATTCAATGTTATCAAATCTCTATGAGGACCCCTTAATTATGGGTGTGTCCCATTTATTATTTAAATAATTTATCTCATCTTGCATACATAGGCCCTATTTCAAAATTGGGTGGCCTTGTGTATCTATTTTGAATCCAAGATTGATATTTTAGACATTATTGGAATTCCTATTTCCTAATTGACTCTCAGTATAAATTTTAGCCCTTTTATGGAACAAGGCACCTCAAAATTCATGGGGAAAAATAGGTCAACCCATGCCTCAAGAGGTGCCTTGCTCCACTTAAATGTGGCCAAAATTTAAATTGGATAAACATATTGGGTTTTAGTAGGATATTTAAATCCCCATCAACCCTGTTTAAGTTTTATTTTCTAAAATTTATTGGAAAGGTATAAAAGAAAGCTTACCTCTCTCATTTTGGCATCTCATCCCTACCCAATACTTCAATAATTCAATTTAAGGAGTTAATTCACATTGATATTCATTCATTCAAGCATCAAGCATGGAATAAAATGAGTGATGTCTATATAAAGGCATTTGTGAAGGCATCCATTGTCTTTCTATACTCAATCCAATTTGAAGACAAAATTGCAAGAATCTTCAAGAGAAATTTCATACTTATGAAGTTTATAGGTGGAAAATTTTTGGGATCAACTACAAGCGGACCTAGAAACATCTTATGGGTGGTTGAAATTTCATCTCATTTTACTAGGACTAAGGAACCTCCAAGGGCCTCTGGCAAGCTAGGTCACCTTATATCGTCCAAGTCACCCCAATTCTACCATTTTTGACTAAAATTTGATTCGAATAGATAGAAAAAGCTAGTGATAGATAACCGATAGATGATAAAATAAACATAAAGTAAATAACAAGAATTTTATTAAGACAATATGATATTCTCAAATGAAATGAGATGAGGTGAGGTGAGTGAACTCTTATTTGAAGGAAAAAGGCTAGATCTCAATGGGATGAAGGTGAGATGGTGACAAGGTTGTGTAGTTGCAATGTGAAAGTGCAAAAAAAATAAAGTTGTAGGTGGTCACACAATAGTGGGTTACACTTTTTTGCACTCTTCTGAAGTACGCCCCGTGAAAGGAATTTACATATACATAAAAAAATGTAACCTTGTGAGAGGCTTTACCTAAAGCTCATAACAAGCTTGTACCTTGTGAGAGGACTTAGAACACTTAAAAACTTATTCCCTTGTTACAACACTTAGAACACTTAATAAACTGTTACCTTGTTAGAGCATTTAGAATAGAATAAAGATATGTAAGGATCTACCTCACTTGAGGATTTCCATCACTCTGATATAGCTGCTAGGAAAAAAAAGGTAAGAATGATCTATGAAATAGAAACCTCATTTTCTTGATCAGATCCTCTATAGCTCAAACACCATTCTTCGCATTCTTCTCTAACACTTGATTGGACCGCACCCTCTGTCTCTTCTTCTGTCTTCACCAACACACGATCTGTAGGATTTGAGAAATAAAAATCCATAGAACTTGAAGAACACCTGCATGCAAATACCTCTTACAAGAGAGAAGCTAAAAGGAGGAAAAAGTAGAATTCATAAATACCCAAAAAATGTGAGAGAAAAATTATATTCCAAGTTATGAAACAATAATTACAAGTTCTACCTTAAAAAGGTGAATGAAACCCTAAAAGAAATAAAAGTTAGGTTGTGCATTAATAATTAATATAAATATTAAATATACGACACCTAATAGACAACTTAAGCAAAAGAGTAATAAAACAACTTAATTAATTAAACCAATGTGATTTAATTAATAAGCATAAAGGATTATTACTCTAACAACCCCCTTAAGCTAAGCTAAGGGGGTAAGCTAACCTAGCACAACTATGAAATCAGGAAATGGGTCCCAAAAACAAGGCCTGATCAAGTACCCAATACAAGGAAATCTTTGTAAACCGGAGACAAAGGAGAAAATCCAGTGGGAAAAACCCCTCTCCAAAAAGAGATAGAACAAACATGCTGAAAAAAAAACATGAAGGAAGGAAGGCCTCAAGAAGACCCCCCAAGGACAAGTTCTGTCACCCCAAGCATAAAACACAACTGGAGATAGCATGGAGATGCAAAAGGTTTAGTGAAGATGTCAACAACCTGTGCTGTAGTGGGAATGTACTCCAAAGTGAGAACACCATCCTAAATCAGCTGGCGAATGAAATGCATATGAAGCTCAATGTGTTTAGTGCACTGATGCTCCACTGGGTTGTGGGAAATGTGAATAGCACTTTGATTATCGCAACACAGAATAGTGGGACAATTAGGAGGAAAACCAAACTTAGTCATCAACTGTAGAAGCCATAAAATCTCTTGACTAGCATGCACTGTAGCTCTATACTCGGCCTTTGTAGATGAAAGTGCACGAGAATTATTCTTCTTTCATGACCATGTAATAGGACTAGAGCCAATACAAAAAACAAAGCTAGAAGTAGACTTTTGATCATCAATATCACCAGCCCAATATGTGTCAGTGAAGCCGACAATGTGAGGAGCCCCTGATGTTTAGTGAATATCATACAAAATAGTTCCCTGAATGTATCTCAAAATACGCTTGGTAGCTTACTAATGACTCTCATGAGGCTCATGTGAAAACCAAGAGATAAGACCAACTGCAAAGGAAAGATTAGGATGAGTGTGCATCAGGTACAACAAACTGCCAACCAACTCCCGATATAATGTGGGATCCATTGAAGAAAAAGTGAAAGAGGTAGACAAGGTAACACCTGATTAAAAAGGTGTGGGAGTAGGCTTGCAAGAAAGTATGTCAAAGTGCTGAAGCATGTCAAGAGCATACTTCTACTGGTAAATGAAGATCCCAGTAGAGGACTGAACAATCTGAAGACCAAGAAATTAGTGTAATGGACAAAGATCATTTATCTCAAACTTCTCCATCAATGCGCACTGAACATCCTGAATCATAGAAGATGAGCTACCTATGAGGAGAAGATCATCAACATATAGCACAAGGATCAAAACATCATCCTCAAGATGCCGAATGTAGTTTGTAGGATTGGAATGAAAGCCAGTTAATCCTATGGAAATAAAAAAAGAGTCCATCTTCTCATATCAAGCCCAAGGGGCCTGTTTGAGACCATACAAAGAATGCCAAAGTCTACAAAACAAGGAGGAATCCTGCACAAATCCCTGAGGCTACTCCATGTAAATATACTTAGTAAGATCACTATGAAAGAATGCACTCTTCACATCCATATGAAAAATGGGCCATCCCTAAGAAGTTGCGAGGGATAAGGAAAGGTAAATAGAATTCATCTCGGCGAAAGGGGAAAATCTCTTAGTGTAATCAATACCCTCAACCTATGAAAAACCCTTTGCAACAAGACATGAATTTTACTTATAGATAGAACCATCAACAACAAAATTAGTACGATACAACCACTTGCATCGCACTAAATTTATTCCCTTAGGAAGAGAACAAAGATCCCATGTATGATTCTTCATCAAAGAATAATACTCCTCCTCCATAGCACTGTCCCACTCAGAATGTCATGTTGTAGCTGAAAAAGTCTAAGGATCACCAAAAATAGCATGACTCTGAAGGCCAAAACCTGCAATATGAGATTGCGTGCGACAAGAAGATGAAGGGTCACCTGCCAGAGATCCTACAACCTCAAAAGAAACACATGCTCATCTAGGCATCTATGGAGGATCCTGTGGTGGAGGTAAATGGGGATCACCAAGATCATCATCCTCATCATCCTGAAAATAATTTGGAAGAGATTAGGGAGTAGTGGTAAGTGAAGTAGACTCTGGAGGCAAGGTATCTACTACAAGAAGGCTCTCATCAAACTGGTAGGGTATCTACTATAGGAAGACCTCTCTGGAATCAGAATCAAACAACATGTACACCTTGAAATCCTCACAATAGATAACAAAAATGAGGTGTTCACTCTTTTGATCCATTGCTCTCCTCTAAGAATCAGGTATAAATGCCCATGCTTCACTACCAAAAAGTTGGAATGAAGATACACTAGGCTTGACATGAGACCAAGCCTCCTTAGGAGTCACATGTCAAACTGCCTTGTGGGGCATCTAATTCTAAATATAGTTGGCTCAATTGATTGCCTTTGCCCAAAAAGATGAATCCATGGACCTGGACTGAATCATACAATTTTCCATCTCCCAAAGTGTTATGTTCTTTCTCTCTACTACACCATTCTACTGAGGGGTGTAGGGAAATTGATGTTGTAGACCATGTTCAAATCAAAAATATCAAAAATCTCGATTCACATACTCCCCCCATTATCTGTGTGTATCCACCAAATAGAAAGACTAGATTTCTTCTCCACAAATGTCTTAAAGATTCGAAATGAATCAAAGACATCCGACTTGTTCTTAAGAAAGTACACCCATGTGTGCCTGGAGAAGTCATCAATGAGAGTAAGCATATATCTGGCACCAAAAAAAGGATTAGGAAATGACATGAGGTCACTATGAATCAACTCCAGAGGCGCCAAAGCATGAGTAGCTTGTCCCTTAGGAAAAATGATCCCTATGTTGTTTTACAAGAACACAACCCTGACAAACACCACTAGTGCAAGAAATCTAAGGAAGACCAAGAACAAGTGCCTGTGTGCTCATCTACTGAAGATATTTGTAATTGACATGGCCCAAACACTCATGCCAAATCCTGGTCACTAAATCTGCATGTGAAATAAGAGAAGAACCTATACCATTAGAAGGCTCAAATCCATCAAATTAGTATAAGAGGGATGCACGGTCAACACTCCTAGTAGCCATAATCAAATTAGAATCATGGAGGTCCTGAATAACCACATCATGAGGTGAGAACTTGACTTTCTTACTAGATCCAGAGTGGCAAATCTGATAGATGGACAATAGGTTTTTCAAGATATCAGGGACCACAAGAACATCCTAAAGAGAACCCCTAACTAATGCAATAGAACCAGAACCCAAAACTGAAAGATGTTTTGAGTTCCCAACAATAATCTATGAAGAATCACAAGGAGCAAAGTGAGGTGACCAACTGTTGAGTGTGAGTCATGTGGTAAGAAGCACTAGAATCCAAAATCCAAGGGGGCCCAGAAGTCGTTGATCATACAGTAAGAGCATGACCTTTCCCTATAGGGGAGGATGTGGATTGAGGAGAAGAAATGTGATGCTCTTGCATGGCTTCCTCTAATTCCTCCAAACATTTCCAACACCTAGAAACATGATGCCCATCCTTGCCACAAAAACTACTAGTTTCACCTGTTTTCTTCTTAGTCTTGCAGGAAGACTCAAGAGACTTCAAAGAAGATTTACCCTTTGAAGGGTGAGCTAGAGGTTTTGAATCAGGTTTCTATGAAGGTTTGGAGGTAGAATCACTACTTGCATAATCTTTCTTTGGTTTGGATTTCTATTTTGGTTTCCCCTGTGAAGACTGAGTAACCAATGCTTTGCTCATAGAGCCAGAAGCATCCATCTTCTAGATCTTTTCTTGTTCTCATGTCAACCAATCACAAAAGGCCTCAAAGGAAGGAATGGTGTGGCTAGCACCCAAATCATCCTTAGTGGAGTAGAAGGTAGAAGAAAAGATCTGAAACTATCCTCGTAACTTGGAGAGTATCAGAAAGATACACATCATCTAACTTGTTTTTCCCACATCCCTAAAAAATGGAACAGAGAGACTTGAAATTCATCAGGAAGTCCTCAATGGTGGGAAAACCATCAGGAGTCAAAGAGGTCAAATTTGCATCAAGCTGTAGTGCCTAGAACTCATTCATTGTGCCAAAAAAATATGCAAAATTCCCCCAAATGGCTCGAGGAGTGGTCAAGCTCTCAAAGTGAAACACTAGACTATCTAAAATGTTCAGTGCTATTAAGCCCATGGATTCATCCATTTTGTTCCTGTGCTAAAGAACCTCAAAAGGACACTACATAATAGGTTGATTGTCATCCAGGAAAGACCATAAGCTATGTGATATGAGTAGCCTGGTCATGTGTGATTTCTAGGTGTGGTAGTTATGTGGTGTCAGTCAAGAAACTTAAGGGTCTGACATTGAGAGAAAGAAGATAGAAGCATAAGGGTCTTTCTGAAGTAAATGTCAGAAAGTAAAATTCACCCCCCATAAAGTAGTATGCTATCCCCCATACACAAAAAAATAATAGAGAGAGAAAAAAACACAAGAAGAAAACCTAGATGCCAGATGCAGAGAGGGATGAAACTAGAGCCTCTACTTTGACACTGAAATAAGGTACTCAAACACTTGAATTTTCATAAAAAACCCATATGGTGTTCTTCGACTTGGAAAGAGCTTTCTGACGATATCTTGTTTTTTGAAAAATAATATTGTATGCTTAAGTTATGGCCAAAAGACTGACAAGAGGTCATAATGAGCAGCTCACTCAAAAAACATAGTGATGGGAAAAAAATTGACGTCCAAATGGCCGTCACCTGTCACTGGAAAAAATTAATGGTTGTCTAACCGTCATGAGCCCGTCGCTAACATCAGCATGACATCATCACTGGAGAAAAGTTTTGGCACCTAAATTTTTTTTCCAATCATCGGTAAGGTGATGTCAGCACAGGTAGCGGCTGGCGGGCGGCGCTCGATGATGGTGGTCGTTCTTCAGCAGCATGGTGGTGCTGCTTCGGTGGTAGGTGAGCAGTGCATTGACCATGGTGGTGTGAAGGTGACACATTGGCCGCGGCTGGGCCTAGGTTGAGCATAGGCCATGCTGGAGCAGAGCCATGGCGGCGCACATTACCTGTGCAAGAAATATTGTGTTTATTTTTATTTTTTTAAAACATTTTTCTCAAAAAATGTGCCCTAAACAGCCCTGAAGGCAAATATTTTTTCTCTAGAGGCACAGTAGGCCAAATATGTCATGTCTTATATCAAAATAGGGGTTTTTGGACCTTCTGGACTCAACTGTGAGGTAAGTTTTTGTCCAAAGTGCTCCAAAAAAACTCTATCCCCAGATTGATGAAAAAACCCTGAAAAAGTTGGGATTTTCTCCTTTGAATCACTACATCAAAAAACACCAGACCAAGAATCAATAGTATGACTCTGATACCATGTAGGATTTGAGAAATACAAATCCACAGAACCTGAAGAACACCTACATGCAAATACCTGTTACAAGAGAGAAGCTGAAAGGAGGAAAAAGTAGAACTCAGAAATACTAAAAAATGTGAGAGCAAAATTATATTCCAAGTTATGAAACAATAATTACAAGTTCAACCTTAAAAAGGTGAACAACCCTAAAGGAAATAAAAGCTATGTTGCACATTAATAATTAATATAAATATTAATTATAATGCACCTAAGAGACAACTTAAGCAATAAGATTAATAAAACAACTTAATTAATTTAACCAATGTGATTTAATTAATAAGCATAAAGGATGATTGCTCTAACACGATCAACAACCCATTCACCATCTTCTTTTACTTTTTTATATTGCCTTCCTTTTCTCTTTGGCTTCCACCACCATAGAAAACCTTAAAATGTTTTACCTTTTCAATCTGGCCACACACTTGGCTTCATACCACATCTCTAAGTCCAATTTAAAATTTACTGACCGTGCCTTTCCATTTTCAGATTTAATCAAGAAATTAGATTATTTCATCAAGTATTTTCCTTCTTGACCAATCAAGTTGCTAAAATCATCTTTACATGCTCATCTCAATGATATAACCATTAAATAATAGTTTCCATCTATCCATACACATTCTCCAATGAGTCTTGACCAATAACATTTGACTATAACAATGATATAAGTCACTGATACCGATCAAACCGTTAGTCATTTAGAAACTTAACAATTTTCAAATATCACTATTTTATCCTTTGAAATATCTCATATATTTCTCAAAATGAATTGTGGTTGTAGGATTAACATCTAGAATCTTCAGGTAACCTACAAAAAACAACTGAATACAAAAATAATCAAACACATGTAACCATAGTGATAGAATCATCTTATTCTTGTTAATTGCTGTCTTAACCATTTCACTATTTCTAATTAGTTTCACTATATGTATCTCACTGGTCATCACAACAAGTTAAGATTTTACATGTAGCATCAAGACATGTTTCCAAACACTTTTTTAGAATAACACAACATATTTCCATTAGCATGATGTATTCCATGATCATAATCAAAAAATTATAAAGTTAATAGTTGACATCAATGACAATACCATAAATGATCATTATCAACCATACCTATCATATCTCATCATCAAATCATGCTCTAAACCAATTTCCCTTACACACATGATCAACCACTTCATTCACTTTATTTCTTTGCATCAGTTATGTCATCAATCTCCCCCTTTGGAATTGATGGAAACACAAATAATAAACACACACCTCTTTGTCTCTTTACCTGTGTGTCCTAAAGAAATCTGACTAACCAAATGATCACATCCATAGATTCTCCACATTCAGCTCCATCTTCAACTTCTCAACTTCCAATTATTAGCATTGTAGAGTCCAATCTGTGTAGTGTGTCCTCCTAGGATGTAAATTCCATTCAACTCATTGCATGTACCAAATACATGTACCAATGTGTTGATGGTACATTCCCCCCCTTTGACAACAATGCCAAAGTTTCTAATCAACAACATCTTCTCTCTGATTTCTTGTTCAGGATAGTTTAGAAGTTAACTACTCCTACTCCAAGAGTTGTCACTAATACATCAATCCAAGTTAAGATACAATAGTAAAGTTCTAGGATTGATGCAGTACAACATCTTCTCATTTAAGTGCAGATAGGGGAGTGACCCCTAACTTACTTCTGAAGTATTCAAACCTATCCTTAGGTATAGGCTTAGTAAAGATATTAGCAATCTATTCCCTAGTTGGATTGTATTCTAACCCTACCTCTTTCTCCTGAACTTGTTCTCTAAGAAAATGATACTTTGTATAAATATGTTTAGTCTTAGAGTGCATCATTGGATTCTTAGAAATGTTTATAGTGTTAGGAATAACAGTCCACAACACAACTAAGAAGGGGGTGAATTGGTTGTGAGATATGTTATTAAACATTAAAATTTATAATCCAAAACTTCACATCAAGTAATAAGACATTAAATTCCAACACAATAACACAATCCTTTGTTGTCGAGGAAACCTTGTTAAAGGTAAAACACCGGTGGGAATTAGCACCCACAAATGATGTACGAAGAGTATAGTATCTTTGTTAAAAGATTTAGCCCTGTTAGGAGCTTATTACAACATTATGGTACATAATCCCTATTAAAGGACAAACCTATTAGGATTCAAGAGTAACAGTGGGCTCACTGCCCAAAGAAGGTTAAAGCCACCCTCAAGGGTTTACAATCTGAACAAGTATACATAGAAAATATAGAATCCAATGAACTGTATGATAGAAACTCTTTTCCTAGTAAGTTCCAATGAAGTAAAATGAACATATCCTCTGCTCTACATCCATCATTCAATCAAGTTTCACAACTTCCTCTGTCAATCACCTTTTCTTCATATACATTCAAACTCATTCCACACCTATCTTTTCAAAATAAAAGATCTCTCATATATACCCTATTATAATAATTGATTAGGCTAGCCAATCAAGCTTTCCCAATATAAAAATAATTATTTAACCCATTTCTAATATACACATGGTATATAAAACAAGTATACATCAATTACAATACATTAGATATAGTCCAAGATCTGCAATCCATGCTCTCAATCCACAATACACGCTACATCTATGAAGTCAACCCTAAATAGGTCTCCTCTAGAATACATGCCACATATGACATCATCATCACTCATACAACTTGAAACCCATAAAAAAAATTCTTTAGCATGTCTTCTGTCATCCCTTACATGCACATAACCTGAATCATCATCACCTATAAGATATACTCAAAACATAGAGACCTGCTCTGTCTATCATCACTATCATAGTCCAGAAACTAGTCTGTACCAAAACATCTGTAACTCATCCAATATGAAATATTAAGCCAAGAAAACTTAGAACTAAGATCATTGAACATCCTTCTTCATATCCTCATCTTTTCTCGTTCTGAGGCATCTGTACAGAATTCGTACACTTCTATTAGTCATTATACAATAGTAATAAACAGTCTGTTCTCCTTCAACATAAACATATGTTGACATCAGTGACAAAACATGAATGCCAAAAACATCAGTATTAGCCAAATCCAAAATCATCCAACAATTTCCCCCTTTGGCATTGATGGAAACATATGGGAAAATCCATCAACCCAAAACAAAGTGCTCTCTCTATACAATCTTCTCAATATCGTCAACACAAATCTCCCTAAAACATTAGGGATTTTCACATAGAATATCTCCCCCTTTGACAACAATGGAAAAGGGTGCCATAACTCTTTGTTAATCTTTTGTAAGGTGTATCTTTTTTTAAATCTTCATGTATGGAACAACCAGGTGAAAAATCACCCAAATAAGTTATGTAGTGTTCCTGTGATCACTCCCCCTGAGGAGTAGATCCATACATCAAGTCCAAAAATTGATATAGCTCTGAAATCCAATGGAATTATGCATACCTGCATCAATTAATTACCACAGGGAGGGGTTCTCACCCCAAGCATGCTTCTGAGATACTCGAAAGCATCTTTTGGAAAAGGTTTAGTAAATATATTTTCTATTTGTTCCTTTGTGCTAACATACTCCAATCTGATCTCCTTCTCTTCTACCTTGTCTCTCAAGAAATGATACTTAATAGAAATATGTTTAGTCTTTGAATGCATTACGGGATTATTTAAGATATTCACTATGCTAGTGTTATCACAATGGATAAGCACTGGCTCTTCAAAAATTATTCCAATGTCCTTCAACATTTGTTTCATCCAAACAACTTGTGTACAATTTATAGCAGCAAAAACATACTTAGATTTAGCAGTAGACTTTGCTATATAATCCTGCTTCTTACTTAACCAATAAACTAACCTTTTTCCAAGAAAAAATGCTCCTCCACTTTTACTGTTTCTATCATCCACACTTCCTGCCCAATCAACATCAGTATAAGCATGCAAAATAAAGTCATCATATTTTTCATACCATAATCCATACTAAATTGTTCCTTTCAAATATCTGAAAATTCTTTTCACAGTAGAAAGGTGTGTCTCTTTAAGATATTCTTGATATCTTTCCATAATTCCAACTGCATTGGAAATATCTGGTCTGGTGTGAGTTAGATATTGTAGAACTCCAATCATTGATCTATACTTTGTCTGAATGACACTCTGAGTTTCGTTGTTATGAGTGCATTAATAACCAGTCACCATAGGTGTCCCCATAGGTTTACAGTGTTCCATTCCAAATTTATTCAACATCTCCTTAAGATACTTGGTCTGAGATATAAAAATGCCATTCTTGTTCTGATTAATTTCCAAACCAAGAAAAAATTTCATTTCACCAATCATTGATATTTCAAATTCATTTTCCATCTCTTTAGAGAATCTTTTACTCATTTCATCATTACCTCCAAAAATTATATCATCAACAAAAACTTCTATGATTAGAATTCCATCTTCACTAGTTCCTAATTATAAATTACTGTATGCATTACCTTTTCTGAAACCAAGATGAAGAAGATACTGGTCTAGTCTTGCATACCATGCTCTTGGTGCTTGTTTCAGTTCATACAATGCTTTCTTTAGTTTATAGACCATGTCTTCATCTTCTGTTAGAGGAAATCCACTAGGTTGCTCTATATATGCCTCTTCCTCCAAATCTCCATTCAAAAATGCAGATTTCACATCCATCTGATATACCTTAAAGTCTTTACATGCAACATAAGCAATAAATAACCTCACAACTTCCAACCTAGCAATAGGAGAAAATGTCTCTTCAAATTCTATGCCTTCTTGTTGCGAGTAGCCTTTACAAACCAGTCTAGCTTTATTTCTTACCACTATTCCTTCCTCATCCATTTTTTTTCTGAAAACCCATCTAGTTCTTATCACATTCTTTTTTTAGGCCTTGGAACCAATTCCCAAGTGTTGTTTTTCTTTATTTGTTCTAATTATTCCTGGATAGCTTTAGTCCAAGATTAATCTCTACATGCTTCATCAGTAGTCTTCTGTTCAACTTGAGAAATTAAACAAATTTCATCTCTTACTTGTGATCTAGTCATCATTCCTTTTCTTGCATCACCAATGATTTGATCTTTAGGATGGTTCTTCTTAACATACCTCAGATTCTTAGGAGTTTCAGTAGGCTCATTTGATTCATCTTTGATCTCATTATCAATTTCCAAAGGTTCTTCAAGATTTGCAGTGACCTGCTTAACCTCAACAATCTAACCACAGTCATACATTCTTTCTTGAATCTGAAACCTTTAATCTATCCTCACATTATCACTTTCAATCAACTTCCTCAATCTCATATTGAAACATTTATAGGCTTTTCTCTTAGTAGAATAACCAAGGACGATTCCTTCATCACTTCTAGCATCAAAATTCCCTATCTCATCATCTCTTTTGATATAGCATTTACTTCCAATTATTCTAAAATATTTTACAATAGGGGTATGATTAAACCATAATTTACAAGGAGTCTTACTTGTACCTTATCTGATCTGAATTCTATTCAAGGTGTACACAATAGTACCAACAACTTCTCTCCAATGAACATGTGATACATTTCCTTCCATCAACATTGTCCTGGAAGCATCTAATATTGTTCTGTTCCTTTACTTTGCTATCTCATTCTATTGTGGTGTCCTAGGAGCAGATGTTTGTCTGTATATTCCATGCCCTTTGCATTAGGTATTAAAAAAGTCTGAGGTAAACTCACCACCTCTATATGATCTTAAACACTTTATCTTCAAGCCTGATTCATTCTCAACTTTTTCTTAGAATATCTTGAATTTATCAAATGCCTCAGATTTCTCTCTTAAGTATGTAACCCACATCATGCTAGAAAAGTCATCAATAAACAATATAAAATACCTCTCACTATAGTAAGATCTTTTTCTTGTAGGACCAAAAAGATCTGTATGTACCAGACCCAACTTTCCTTTTGTAGAGTAAGAATTGATTTTAAAACTGCTTCTAGTATGCTTCCCATAACACACTCTCTAAACATAGTGTTAGATGGTTTCACAATCTTAGGTAGATCTCTTACTTCATTATTCATACTTGCCTTCACAATATTATCAAAGTTAACATGACAAAATCTTCTATTCCATAGCCAACTGTCATCAACCTTTGAAATAAAACAAGAAGGCTCAGATGTATTCAATTCAAATACATTACCTCTAGATTTAGTACCAGATGCGATCACCTCTCCTACCTTACTTCTGATAGAACATTTCCCATCAATGAATTTCAATTGATAACCCTTGTCCACTAGCTATCCAACACTCTATTTTTTTGGCTTAAGTTCATTAACAAGAAATACTTTATCAGTATTAGTTTTTCCATCCAGAGAAAAAGATCCAAATCCAATGATAAGCGTAGGAGTATTGTCACCAAATCTTACAACACCACCATCATATCTTTTCAGACTAAAAAATTATTTTTATCTCCAGTCATATGATGTGAACAACCACTATCAATAACCCCTTCAAATTTATTTTCAACACTGGATACTAAGGCTTTTTCTTCATGTAAAGGTTCATCATCCTTAATAGAAATAAATCAAATCTCATCATAGTCAACAAATTAATCATTTGAAACACCTTCACTAGCATAATAAAATTCCTTGTCTTTTGGATACTTAGACTTATACAACTTAGGTTTATGCTTTGGAACCCTTGTAGGAAATTGAGATGAAAAATGACCTATCTTGTTTCATGAAAAACATTTCAAATGTAACTTTTCTTCAAATTTACCCTTACCTCTCTTTTCTCTTCTTGTGATCAGGGCCACAACTTCATCTAGATTTCTTTCTTCTTCTTGTATTTGTCCCCATTCATCAACATAATCTCCAAGTTCTTCTCTCAAGTCACTATTTCCGATGCTTGCAATTCCTGATAAATTCTTTTTGTTTCTATGCACAGACACATTGAATGCTGAATCAACTTTAGGTAGAGAATCTCCCAATTTTTCAGCCTCAAAGGTAGTTAGTTTTCCAATCAACCTCTCTCTAATTAAGTTATGTGTCAAAGGTATAATCTCTTCTATAGCTTGTACTTTAGTTCTGTATACAAGTATCAGGGATCTAATAATTTTTACAATCACTTCTTCCTCACTATAAGTACCTTAAGAGTTTCTTATGCCAATAATAACTTCATTAATTCTATGTGAATATGCTCTAATGTTCTCATCATCTTTCATTTTCAATGTTTCCATCTTTGCCTTCCAATTCTGTAATTTTGCCTATTTTGTAAACTTCTCTCCTTCATATAATGCTTCCAATCTTGTCCAAATTTTATGTGCATAATATAAGTCTTTTACCTCTATGAACTCACCTTCAGAAAGTGCACTAATTAATGCTTCCCTTGCAACCATGTTACATGAAAATATCTTCTTTTAATCTTTAGTAGTTTTTTCTAATTCATGCCCAGCTTTCATCTGTTCCTTTCTTTTAGTAATCATCCAGTAGTTGATTCCCAAACATAGAAAATGTGTTCTCATGTTGTTCTTCCAACTGCCAATTTTTTTAGGATCAAGATTTGGACTATCCTTCCTGTAATAAGTCATCTTAAGGATCACCTCAAGCTGTTAATCTTTCTCTCTAAGGACCAGTAGCTCTGATACTAATTGTTAGGAATAACAGTTCACCAACACAACTGAGGGGGGGGGTGAATCAGTTGTGAGACAAATGATTAAACATTAAAATTTATAAACCAAAACTTCACATCAAGTAATAACACAGTAAATACAAACACAATAACACAATCCTTTGTTGTCGAGGAAACCACGTTAAAGGTAAAACCCTGATGGGTATTAGCACCCACAAATGATGTACTAAGAGTATAGTATCCATGTTAGGATCTTATTACAACATTATAGTACATAGCCCTTGTTAAAGGAAAGACGCTATTAGGAGTCAAGATTAACAGTAGGCTCACTTCCTAGGCACACTTCCCAAAGAAGGTTAAATCCACCCTCAAGGATTTACAATCCGAACAAGTCTATATTAAAAATATACAATCTAGTGGACTGTCTGATAGAAAATCTTTGCTTGGTTAGTTCCAATGAAGTACAATGAACATATCCTCCACTCTACATCCATCAGTCAATCAAGTTTCATAGCTTCCTCTGTCAATCTCCTTCTCTTCATATACATTCGCACTCACTCCACACCTATCTTTTCAAAAGAAAATATCTCTCATATATACCCTATTACAATAATTGATTAGGTCAGCCAATTAAGCTTTCCCAATATACAAATAAATATTTAACCCCTTGCTGAGATACACATGGTATCTAAAACAAGTATACATCAATAAAAGTACATCACATATAGTCCAAGATCTGCAATCCACACTCTCAATCCAAAATACATGAGCTACATCTATGAAGTGAACCCCAAATAGGTATCCTCCAAAATACATGCCATAGTTGATGTTATCATCACTCATACGACTTGTGATCCATCAAAAATATTCTTTAGCATTTATTCTGTCATCCCTTAAGCACACATAACCTGAATCATCATCTCATGTAAGATATACTCAAAACATAGAGACTCGCTCTGTCAATCATCATTGTCATAGTCCAAAAAAAAGTTTGTACCAAAACATCTGTAACTCAACCAATATGAAGTATTAAGCCAAGAAACCTTAGAACTAAGATCATTGAACATCCTTCTTCATATCCCCAACTTCACTTGTTCTGATTCATCCGTACACTTCTATCAGTCATCATAAAATAGTAATAACCAGTCTATTCTCCTTCCACAGAAACATATGTTGACATCAGTGAGAAAACATGAATGCCAACAACATCAGTAGTATCCAAATCCAACATCATCCAAAATATATCACTATTATTATCATAGTGAATAATAATAGGTCCAGTCACCTTTTCTTGTATACCTTCAAGTAGTTTCTTTATCCATACCACCTAAGTGCAATTATTGGAAACAACAACATATTCAGCTTCAACAATAGATTGTGAAATACTGTTCTTGTTCTTACTTTTCCAAGCAACAAGTCTTTCACCCATGGAAGAAGAATGCTCCACCACTTGTACTTTTCTTGTCATCCATATTTCTGGCCCAATCAACATTAGTATAAACACACAGTGAAAAATATCCTTTGTAACCATACAAAAGTCCATAATATGTTGTTCCTCTTAAATATATAAATATCCTTTTTAATGCAGTCAACTGCGTTTCCTTATGATTTTCTAAAAATATTGCAACCAAACCAACTGCTTGTGCAATATCCAGTCTACTATGAACAACATACTATAGCTTTCCAATCATAGATTGGTACATAGTATGATCAACTTCATCAGATTCATCATCTTCAGATAGTTTTCAACCTGTAACCATTGGGATTCCAATAGGTTTTGATTCCTCAATTCCAAAGGTCTTCAATATCTCTTTGATGTATTTAGACTGAATGATGTAGATACTATTATCAAGTTGTGAAACTTGCAAGCCAATGAAGTATTTGATCTCGCCTATCATTGACATTTCAAATTACTTTCTCATTTGTTCAGCAAATGATCTACTTAGGTCATCATTATCTCCAAATATTATATCATCAACAAAGATTTCAGCAAGTAGTAACTTGTTTTCTTCATCAACCTTTAGATAAACATTGTTGTTGTCACTTTTTATAACAAATCCATTCTTTATAAGATATGAGTGCAGTCTCTCATACCATGCTCTAGGTGCTTGTTTCAGTCCATACAATGCCTTCTTCAGTTTTAAAACCAAATCTTGTCCATTATCCTTCTGAAAACCTTAGGTTGTTCAATATGAACCTCATCTTCTAGTATACCATTCAGAAAGGCAAATTTCACATCCATTTGATAAACCTTGAATTTATTGTAAGATACATAAGTTATTAATATCCTTACTCATAATATAGCAATAGGTGCAAAGGTCTCACCATAATCCAATCCTTCCTCTTGTGCATATCCTTTGCAAACAAGTCTTGCCTTGTTTCTCACCACTTCTCCAGTTTCATCCATTTTATTTCTAAATACCCATTTAGTTCCAATTACATTATTATTTATCGATCGGGGTAATAGAGTCCAAGTTTCATTCTTCTCTATATTTTATATCTCTTCTCTCATTTCACTCAACCAATCATCATATTTAAATGTATCCTTAAAAGTTCTAGGCTCAAACTTAGAAAGTAAGCATGCACTCTCTCTAGCTTTCCTTCTGGTTAATACTCCAACATTCTTATCTCCAATTATTTTCTTAGAAGAGTGATTTAACTTAACATAACTTGGTAAGGTAGGATGATCTCTATTCCTCATCTTCATTCTGAACAGGTGTATCATCCTTTTCTTGTTCCTCTTATCTTTGTTCATTCTATTCATCAGTTTCATCTTCCATCACCGGTTGCATATATGTTATCCCATTGTAATCTTCAGGTTTCCTCTTGCTTGATTCATCATTTTCATTATAAAACTTATCCACTTTTACATTAGCATTCTCAATGATCTTATTTTTCTTCTTGTTTAATCATCTGTAGGCTTTAGTCTTAGATGAATACCCCAAAAATATTCCTTCATCACTTTTAGCTTCAAACTTTCCTATGTTTTCATCCTTCTTAATAAATCATCTACTACCAAATATTTTGAAATAAATTACATTAGGAATGTGTCTATACCACAATTCATAAGGTGTATTTCCTATTCTTTTATTGATCAAAACTCTGTTCAAAGTGTATATGGAAGTGCTAACCACTTCTCTCCAAAACATTTGTGCAACACCCTTTTGCATCATCAAAGTCCTAGCACATTCAACCACTAACCTGTTTCCTCTTTCAGCTATTTCATTTTTCTATGGTGTCCTAGGAGAAGAAATTTGTCTTTTAATACCTTATTATTCACAATAGGAAACAGATTTATGTGATACAAGTTCTCCACCCCTATCTGACCTTAAGCATTTTATGCTCATACCAGTTTCCTTTTCCACTCTTTCTTTGTAAATCTTGAACATATGAAAAGCTTCTGATTTCTCTTTGAGAAACATAGTCCACATCATCCTTGAATAATCATCAAAAAACTATAGAAAGTACTTATCTCCATAATAACTTTGAGTTCTCATAGGACCACATAAATAAGTATGCACCAAATCAAGTATATTCTCAGATGTGTAGCCTTTACTATTGAATGTAGAACTAGTAAGCTTCCCAAATTGAAAATATTTGCACAAAACATTATCAGGTTTCACAAGGTAGGAAAAACCTCTCAAAACCTTCTTTTTATTGACTTTGATCAGGTTATCAAAATTAACATGACAAAACCTCTTATGCCACAACCAACTGTCTTCTACCTTTCCAATCAAGAATTTCTTAACAGATGGATTTTAGTAGAATAAGTTACCTCTTTTCAATCCTCTAGTAGAAATCAACTTTCCTTGCTTTTTATTTATCTTACATATTCCTTCATTGAATTCTAGATCAAATCCTTTCTGATTTAGTTATGAAACACTCAAGAGATTGTAGTTTAGTCCTGATACCTAGTAGACATAATCACAGTTTGTATTTTCATTTAATGCTATAGTTCCTTTACCTTTTACCATACATGGGATGTCATTACCAAACTTAACTAATCGCCCATAAAATTCTTAAAGCTCAATGAATTTACTCTTGTCACCAGTCATTTGATGTATACAACCATTGTCAATAATCCACTTCTCACTCTTGTTCATAGTTGATATCAATGCAGTCTCACTACCTTCTATCATGCCTTCCTTCACAAAAAAAAAGACAATCTCCTCAACATCATCATCTGATTCATTATCTGTAACACCTTCTCAACTAGATAACATGCATTCTTCCTTTATCCTTGTATCTCTTATTCTTTTCTTTCTTATTGTTATCAGGGAACCTTGATACAATATGCCAAATCTTACTACATGCAACACATTTCAAGGGTAATTTTCCTTTATACTTTCTCTTTCCTCTAGGTAACCTTCTAGCAAACAAATCTTCCAATTCCTCTTGTTCTTTTTCCTCAGATATGATATTATCATTATTAGTTCCATAAGATACTAAAGCAATTTGAATAATAGGCTTAGAATTCCTTCTCAAGTTTAGATGGGCATTAAATGCAACATCAGTTCTAGGCATGCTATTATCATAACTTCTCAATTCAAATTTAGTTAAATTTCCAACCAAAGAATCAACAGTAACCGGTATAGTCCCTAAAGACCTTAATTTTTGTATAGAAGAAACTCTAATTGCTCAATGTGGAAATAAAGTTCTCAGGATTTTTCTTACCACATCATCTTTAGTGATGCCTCCACCAACTCCTCTAATTTTCTTCACTACCTCCTTTATTCTATGACTACATTTCTCAATGTTCTCTCCTTCAGTCATCCTCATGTCATCAAATTTCCTTTTAAGTTATCTACCTTATCCTTTTGCACATGTGAATCTCCTCCATAGAATATTTTCAGCTTCTGCCACATTTCATAAGCAGTGTCAAGATCTTGTACATTGATATATTATGCATATGATAAGGTACTTGTTATTGCTTCCATAGTTGAAGTGTGCTCTTGTTTTGTCTTCAATTGATCAACAGAAATGGTTCCATTAGGGAGAATATATCTTGTAGTCACATGATCCTAGTATTGGTAACCAATTCCTTTCAGGTACAACTTCATCCTTCTGCACCATGTTGTATAAATGTCCTTGTTGAACTTAGGGTCTTCCTTTCTCATCATCTCATCAGGATTTTTTCCTCAAGCTGTTAAACTTCTTCTCCAAGGACCAAATCTCTGATACCGATTGGTAACCTTACTATGATGAGAGTATTGAGAAGGGGGGGGGGGGGGGGGNGGTGAATCAATAATCTAGTAATTTCAACATTTAAATACTTGTCACTTATCCATCAAAGCTCCAACTCAACAATCAAATGTAAATGTGCAACCAAAGGCATTCAACACAAAGACACAAGGTTTTTGGTATTGTGGAAACCCAAATTAGGGAAAAACCATGATGGGGATGACACCCACAAATTTGAACTCTTTTGAAGTATGCCCTGTGAAAGGCTTTACCCTATTAAAGGTGTTTACATATACATGAAAACATGTAACCTTGTGAGAGGATTTACCTAAAGCTCATAACAAGCTTGTACCTTGTGAGAGGACTTAGAACACTTAACAAAGTGTTACCTTGTTAGAGGATTTAGAATACAATAAATATTTTTAAGGATCTACCTCACTTGAGGATTTCAAACACTCTACTATAGCTGTCAGGAAACAATAGGTAAAAATAATTTGTGAAATAGAAACCTCCTTTTCTTGATCAGATCCTCTGTAGCTCAAACAACATTATTCACATTCTTCTCTAACACTCGGCTGGACTGCACCCTCTGTCTATTCTTCCTTCTTCACCGACACATGATCAACAACCAATTCACTATCTTATTTTACTTGTTTATACTCCTTTCATTTTATCTTAGGTTTCCACCGCCATAGAAAAACCTAAAAATCAATATATTTTCAATTTGACCAGACACTTGGCTTCATACCACATATCTCTATGTGCAATTTGAAATTTACTGACTGTGCCTTTCCATTGTTAGATTTAATCAAGAAATTATATTATTTCATCAAGTATTTTCCTTCTTGATCCTAATCAACTTGCTTAAATCATCTTTACACACTCATCTCAATGATATAACCATTAAATAATTGTTTCTATCTGTCCATGCATATTCTCCAATTAATCTTGACCAATAACATTTGACTATAACATCGATTCAAGTCTCCGATACCGATCAAACCATTAGCCATTTAGAAACTTAACACTTTTCAAATATCACTATTTTATCCTTTGAAGTATCTCATATATTTTATCAAAATAAATCACAGTTGTAGGATTAAAATCTAGCAACTTCAGGTAACCTCCAGAAAACAACTGAACACAAAAACAATCAAACACATAACCATAGTGATAGAATCCTCTTATTCCTGTTAATTGATCTCTTAACCATTTCACTCTCTTTGATTAGCTTCACTATATCTATCTCACTGATCATCACAAGTTAATATTCTACATGTAGCATCCAAAAATGTTTCCAAATACTTTTGTGGAACAACACCTTAACATATTTCTTTTAGCATGATGTATTCCACGATCATCATCAACAACTCGAAAATTTAATAGTTGAGGTCAATGAAAATACCATAACTAATCATTGCTCAACCATACCTGTCATGTCTCGTCATCAAATCATGCTCTAAACCACTTTACCTTACACATATGATCAACCACTTCCTTCAAATTATTACTCTACATTATTTATGTCGTCAAAATGTTACCCTATTTTTAAATGGGGCAACGTTTAGAATGAGAACCCTTTTCCTCATTCTATTTATTTTTTAAAACTGCGGGGGTCATTTTCACCAAATGGATTCCTTCTTTAGAGAATGACCCCGTTCTCCTGCCATCAAAACTAGTTCTAGGTAGGCCCTTTTGTTTTGTTGTTTTTAGTAATTTTTGTTATTTTTTATTACAAAAAATGAGTATATATGTTAAATTTATTTACTTTTATCGTATAAATGTAAAATAATAATAGGTTTGATATTTGTATTTAGTACATATAGATGTATTTTTTAATGTATTTCTTCCAAAAATATAGAAACCACATACCTTACACAACAAAAAACATTTAAAAAATGAGAAACCTAGAATACAAACCTTAAACAAATAACTTGGAATCATAACCCTAAATAAATAACTCATAGTAGAAACCCTAAATTAATAACTTACAATATAGAAATTCTAAACCAATAATTTACAATAGAAACCCAAAAGAAACATAACACCTAGAATAAAAATCTTATATACTACAATCATGCAAAAAATAAATAAATGACATTTAGAACAAAAACCATAAACCCTCAGTTGTCTTCAAGTCAATTATAAACCAATAGTGAAGACTCTTTTTACCTTCAAACATAAGCCCTATTGATCATCCATAGGTTATAGATAATAAGCATTACACCAACGATTAGATCTTAAGACAAAAAGTTTATATCCTACAGGGTCTAGGCTCTATATAGTTAAAATTAGGTATATTTGTACCTATATTCCTAAATACCACCCCTTGGGACCTATTATGTATCTAGGGCCCTTTATGACCCATTATGTATCCTACAACCCCCTTAGTACCGCTTATGATAACTATAACCGTTTAGACCCTATTAACGTATTCCAAGATCCCTTAGTACCACTTAGAAAACATTAATGTATCCTAGGGCCCATAATGTATTCTAGGACCCCTTAGCACCCATTATATATCCTAGGATAAATAATGACCCATTAGGACCCATAAATGGGTCCTAGGACCCTTATGACACTGGCCACCCCGTAGGACCCATAAATGGGTCATAGGACCCCTTATGACACCAATGACCCATTAGGACCCATTATGTATCATAAGGGGTCTTAAGGGATTGTATGACCTATTAATGGGCCATATGATCATTTAGGACCCCTTAGGACCAATTAATGTGTACTAGGACCCCTTATTACCTATTAGGACCCCTTAAGACCCATTATGTATAATAAGGGAACGTAGGCCCTATTAATGAATCTTAAGATCCTAAGAATATTTTAGAACCACTGTGGACTCCTTAGTACACATCAAGACCCCTTAGGACCCATTATGTATCATAAGGGGCCCGTAG
The DNA here is from genome assembly GCA_018584345.1 of Thuja plicata. Taxonomy (NCBI): domain Eukaryota; kingdom Viridiplantae; phylum Streptophyta; class Pinopsida; order Cupressales; family Cupressaceae; genus Thuja; species Thuja plicata. The sequence continues at coordinate 1,382,074 of MU223230.1, read as the reverse complement.
GGGTCGCAGGACCCATTAACAAGTGCTTATATGATCCTATTATATTCATAGATTATGTTCAAATTATGGTTGATAAATTATGCTCATTATGTATGCTAGGTTAGATTAAATTATCTACAATTATGTTTTGTAGATTATGTTCAAATTGTTTTTCACAAATTATATGCTCTTTATGAACTTGATAGAGTAGATTAAATTATCTAGAATTATGTTGCATGTAAATTAAATTATGTTTTAATTATTTAAATGTTTTAATCTTAAATATGTATGTATGTGTAATTTAATTCAATTAAACAAATATTTAGTGCAGGTTATATTATACATGATTATGGACATGTTTGACATTGATGATTTACTTAATCCATTCCCATGACCCACACCTCCACCTCCACCTCCACCTCCAACCCACCTCCACCTCCACCTCCATCCCCACCTCCACCACAACCCAATTCTATTCAAGAGCATTATAAAGCACTAGTTGATGAAAATATTAAATCTATCATGGACCACATTACCCATTTGCAAAATAATACCTTTATTCCACCATATGTATTACATTTTATATCTATAATGTAAAACATTATAGATTTCATGAAATCTATTGATGGCAATGTTGATTGGTATAGTGCATGGAGAGAGGAGATGAGGCAATATTATTTTGATGGTCTCTCATATCGTCATATCTTAAATCTAAAAATTTAAAAGGACACATTATCTCCATATTTTATTGACCCTAAATCATGAGAGCCCATGATAATAAATTTATGTACATAAGGTGGTGTGTCCATCTAGGAATGGTGGACAATTTTTGGAGTTGTTGATGAATTTTTTTATCAACCCCCATGCACACAAGGAAGTTCCATTATATTTTTTGAGAAAATTATATTTAGTGTTTGTGCTGGGTATGAAACCCAACTATTTTGACATTAGATATTTCCACGGGGTTGGTCTTGGTATTCCCCAAAAGAGGCCTGGGGAAAATTTTTACCCTAGGAGACCTATGGCTCCTGCACCTCTTTTGGAGCCTCCTGCACCTTCTATTCCTATACTTTTTTATTAGCATGCCATGGTCTCAACACTAGGAGCATTGTAACAAATTAACCACTAGTTTTAGGGACTAGACCACATAGATGACAACATATGCAACATAGCCTCATTTGTACACTGATTGTCATGCAATGTACTATGGTTCCCCAGAGACCAAGAAAAATTCTACAAAATAGGGAGAATCATATGATTTTGGCTCATATGTGGATTTCCTTTGTGCTCTAAATCATCCTCTCGATCACTCTGCTCCTTAAGTACATATATGTCACCTCTTTATATATTTAATTTAAGCACATGTGCACACTTTTGAACAATTTAGTTCATGTGCAAAATAAAATTTAATAAATTGAAAATGCATGAACATGTGTTTGTGTCGAGACTCTGGGTATAGGGTCATCGAGCTCTACTTTGGATATAATTAAATTTTTCTTGACACCTATTACAGTTGAGACAACTCATGGGGTATAATTAGAGAAATTAAACTAATTTGTAAATTTAAATTATTTCTTAATTAAGTCTTAGAATTTTTTTCTAAAATTATTAATGTTGTTAAACAGGGAGGCCATCCACTAGATGACACTATGCCCAGTGATACACCAATGTCAGCTGTATTGGATGCAGACCCACTTGAGGTAATTTATTTTCATGAAATTTAAATGATTTTTAAAATATTTCTTTTCAACATTTTTACATATTGTACCAACCTAAAAAGTAAGCACTTAATTTGTGTATATTTTGGGACTATTTTAGCCTACTTTAGCATGTTTCTTATGATAGGAACTCATATTGCACTTAAATTCATACTAAATTCAAATATAGGTACTCCTTCTCCAAATGTGAGGTTGGCTCTAATTTATATGCACAATTTTTCATTTTCCATCCATTCACATAATTCATTTTCCACATAGGTCCTATGCATTTAATATGGATTTCAGGATTTTTCATGATTTCTTGGTAAAATAAGGTTTTCACCACCCCTTTTTGGCACACTCCCTCAAATCCCAGACAAAATTTAGCATGTTAGGACTAGGTCGAACTAAGTTGACCTTGTCCTAGACTAGGTCGAACTAAGTTAACCTTTTCCTGGACTAGGTTGAACTAGGTCAACCTTGTCCTTGGGCATTGAGTTTAAGTTGGCTCTAGACCTAATGCAAAGGTTTTTCTCCTAGACCTTAAATTCAGGTTGGCTCGTGAGATCTGAGCCCCAAAATGTGTATAAAAGGAGACCTCTTCCTCTTAGTTTCACATCATGATACACATGCAAGCTATTATTGTGAATTCAAGAGATCCAAGGTCAAGAAAACATCCATTTGAATGCATCCATTATCAATAATTCAAACCCATCAAGAATTCAATTGCAAAGAAGCCATCAAGCATTTCAAGGATCCATTCCATTATTTCCATCATGCATTCAAGAAATCTCCTTCCATATATCTAGATTATTTCCCCATTTAAGGCCAAAAAAAGGAGTTTGACATCAAGGAAGGAGATCTATATTCAAGAATTTCAAGTCTTCTTCTTCTCTTTCTTCCTTAATCCAACATTGTGGTGAATTACAACATCTAGTACATGAGGTTTTCTTACATAATTTTATTTTAGTTTTTGTGTTGATTCAAAGCTATTGCATCAACATTATTGATCACATACTTAGAGACAAATGTATCTATATGGTATGATATAGATATAATCTCTGCTACATGAAAACTCCCCTTCAATGGAATTTATTTCAAGGTTGATTCCTAAATAGGGGTTTCATTGAGGAAAACCCGTCCCCACAAGCTTCTTTCCCTTATCTTCTATGTGTAGTAGAAGGTTTCAGGAGGTTTGAAGCTAGATTTTAGAATATCAAAACCATACGCAGGTCCTCTGTGAGTTTCATCAATTTTGTTGTTAAAAGGACTAGGTTAAATTTGTTCGACATAGTCCCATACTAGGTCAACTTTTGGACAAGGTAAACTTTGTTCAACAAATTCCTTTAGATCTGATATTTTCACAATCAAAAGTTACTAGTGTTAGAGTGCCAGATCCAAAACCACTTTTGATTTTGACAGTTCTGTGATAGTCAATTTTAGATCTCAAGGTCAATCCTCTCCTTCTTGTTTTCAAGGTGAGTTTCCCCTTTATTTTTCCCTCTTGCACTTCTATAGATCAAATTTATATTTCTTTAATTAGATATTACATTTACATATTATTATCATCTCCTTTAAAAGGAATCCCAAACCCTACATTGTGTATATCACAAATTGGCACCTTTACTCTTTAGTTGTGCTGATGAGATTCACATTGTTAGATTTTTTTTCATTCCAATGTATGTAGGAAGTTGGGATCTACCATCGATCACCATTTTCTTCATTACATTTTGGTGGACCTGACTTATGAGATTTTCGTTATGATTTTTTTAATGTATGTGGAGCCTAATCAGACTCAGTTTCTTTCAGCACTGTTCCCCCCCTAGACATATCTATTTGGGCCCCGTGCTTGGGGTCCTGGGGCAGTGCCCCAGGTGGGGTCAAGGGGCAGAGGTTCGACCATTGATTTTATATTAGTCAGAGTATTTTTTTCCCTAATTAGGTTAGGTCAAATATGCTTGTGAAAAGGGCTTAGGGTTTTGAGATTTCATTGTATGAGGGATTTTCGTAGCTTCTTGTGACGGTATTGAGTTGCAAGTTTTAGATTGTAATCACTGGATAGTAATAAAGATATTGGACTCACTTTTGGTGGATGTAGCCCATGGATTGGGTGAACCACGTTAAATCTCTGTGTCATTTGTGTTCTCTTTCGTGTTTGTATTTGCATTTTTCTACTTATTATTCTAACAATTTTGGTGTTAGATATTATTTCGATATAATTAGATATCTAGATCTACTTTGTATGAAATCTTTGTTACATTGTATGAATCTATATCTCTAGCTTCTACCTTTCATTTGGTGTTTAGATTTCCTTTACCTCAATTTCATTGTTTCATTTAATATATTTGCATTGTGGAAAAGACAAAAAAAATTACATCTTATTTCATAGATCTAGTTCATCCTTAGATTGTCTTGAATTGCATTTTTCTCAAACAATTAAGAAAACACAAAAGTATTTCATCCATATTTATTTCATTTAATTCTCAATGGAATTGTTATCCTCATTTTCTTTTCAAATTTCAAGATTTTTTCAATATTTCCAAGATTTTCCATTTCATGCATATGATGAAAATTTATTTCTTCCTTCCTATAATATTCACCCTACCAAAATTGATCCTATCCCTATAGACATTGTGATTACCATTATTCCTTGTAAATATCTCCCTCTTACCAAAGAGGCCTTCAATAAAAATGATCTTTCTTATACAATGTCTCTTCCTTATAAGGATCATTTGGTACATGGGGATGATTATATGATTATTTCTCCTAATGATAAACCACTTCCTATGAGTTTCATTGATATTCCTTCTCTAGATGTGGCCTTGATGAGATATGTTTGTCCCTCTCATAAATATACCTTATAATTAGAGGATAACATAATTGATTGTGATAACAAAGATACATTTTTATTGATCATAACTTTCTCTACAACTTTCCTGCCTAATGATTTTTTTGAATTCATGCCGGCTTTGACCTTCTCTCCGCTGGGGGACCTAGGGGGGCCGAAGGTTCTCTATCTGGACTTGTTCCTAGTGTTATCTCATAGGGATTCCAGAGTGTGGTCTACTAACTATAAGGGAAAAGGTGCATTTATGGTCTCAGTGTTGGATGATTCATCTTGCTCGCAGAATTTGGTGGGTGGTGAATCCATTCTATCTAGCCCTAAGAAGGTGGGGGTGGACAAGGAAGGCCTGCGGTGGGATTGGAAGAAAACAGTGTTGGGAAAAGAGACTATTGACTCTCCTAATGTCCTCGAATGTTCTATGGGTGAGTTTGGTGCGGAGATCTTTGTCCCTGATGGGTTGGTTGAGTTCATATCTACCTCACTACACCTTTTTCTTATGAGGATATTCATCGCCTTCAGGCCCACCATTGATATGGTACGTCAGTGGTGTGCTACCAGATGGAAAGTTAAAGGGAACCTTAGTGTCTCAGCCATGCCTGGGGGGCTGTTCCTCTTTAAATTTAACACTAAAGTGGATTTCACATATGTTTCCATTGGAAACTGGTGCTATGGGAAGCATTGTTTGCTAATAGAGAAATGGAAGCCATGATTTAAATCAGATGTGGATCTTCAAAAAGAAGTGTCGATGTGGGTCTGTCTCCTAGGACTTCCCTTGGAATTCTGGGATGAGAAAGTGCTCCAGTGGATTGGGAACTCGTTTGGTCAATATGTGGTAGTAGACTCTATAACATCACAAAAGTTGAGGCTAGTGTTTTTGAGATTCTATGTGAATGTTACCATGAATAAACCCCTCCCTAACTTTGTGATACTGAAATCCAAATGTGGTTGCAAGAATCAGGCCATTGTTTATGATAATACCACGCTCCACTGCTAGAGGTGTGACAAACATGGTCATGTTGTGGAGGATTGCAAGGTAACCCCCAGATTGATGGTGAGGTTTTAGAGGTCCTCCCCTCACTGTCTCTGAATGACTTTGGTATTATGGTGAATCCTTTGGTTGGGGTGGAGTTGGAGAAGGTAGCTCAAGGACCCTTGGAAGGGGAACTCCCACACTTGACAGGTAATGAGGATAGTCTTATATCTTTAGAGAAAAAACATGAAGGTAAGGACAAGATGGAAGAACAAGAGATTATATTGGAGGAAGGAGAAATTATTAGGGTCCCAGAGGATATCTCTAGCTCCAACAGGGTAAGTCCGACAAAAGAGAAAAAAAGGAAGAAGACAACAAGAAGAGTAAGTTATCTTTGACTTGCAACCAAAAGAAAGAGGGAGACTCGGTAGATTATGGTAGTATAAGTTCCTAGGGAGAGGTAAGAGCACCTAATTTTCTCCCCCTCCCAAAGTGGGGTGATAATGGCTATGGTGAAGATGCGGTCGACCCCTTCATTGCCCTCAGATAGTATCCTAGACTGGTCAAAACCCAAGAGAAAAAATAGAGGGGGGAAAAAGGCAGATGTGGGTAATGAAGCCAAAGTTGGTCGGCCCAAGGTGAAATTAGTTAGAGAAAAGGAAGCAACAAGGGAAATTTCCAATGGGAGGCTTAACCTTAGAAGACTCCCAGAAAAGTAGAAAATGAAGTTCCTCTATAGGAACTTAAGGGGCATGAATAGCCCTAAAAAATAGTATGCGTTGAAGAAGTATATCTTAGATTTTAATTTTGATGTGGTTCTAATCCAGGAGGTTAAGATGATGTATCAAAATTTTGCTATTCTTATGGATAAAATTTAGCCTAGGGCATCCTTTCTCTACAGTGAAGTTGATGGGGCCTCAAGTGGGGTGGCTACTCTCTAGAACCCGTGTAAGTTGTCTGGAAACACTGTGGATTTTTCTCATAACTATCTTGTGGTTTAGTTTTCTTGGAACAATGTTTCCTGGTACATGTATAATATTTACGCTCCTAATGTTAGAACTGACCGCAGTAGAATTTGGGGAGAGATTACTAACCTTATGTCAACTGATCAAAGTTACCCCATCATGTGTGTGGGGGATTTTAATTCCCCCCTTTTTCCTTAGAGAAATTGGGGGGCACCTAGGATTACTTGGATAGCATGCAAGATTTGGCAGACTTTATGAGAAATAATGACTTGATTGATATTGAAATGCAAGGAGTGGTATTCACCTGGAAGAAGCTTATCAAGGTTAGACTGGATAGATGGATGCTTTTGGGAGGTTGGGATATTTCTCCATTGGTGATCCTTTCTCATCTCACTAGAATGGTTTCTGATCATTCCCCACTGATTCTAAATTGGGATGCGAAGACCAGAAGTGGACCATGCCCATTCCTCTATGAGATAATGTGGCATTCCCACCCTAACTTTACTGAATGTATCAAAAAATGGTGGAACATCCCTATTTGAGGGATGACCATGTTTAGAATTTCCAAAAAGTTACATATAATCAAGAAGGAGGCCCAAAGGTGGAGTAAGACCAAGTTTGGAGACATATCTCAAAGTAAGAAAGAAATTGAGGAAAATATTAAATGCTTCCAAGTGGGAATGGCCATGGGGGACTCCTCCTGGAGTGATCATTGTGAAGAGGAAGTGTGGAAAAAGAAATGGATAGAGAATTTGAAGAGGGAATAAATTTTCTGGAAGCAAAGGTCTAGGGTACAATGGCTTAAGGAAGGAGATAGAAATTCAAATTTTTTCCATAGGTCTGTTTCAATTCATAAAAGGAGAAATACCATCAAATCCTTAAGTAGTAGGGGGAATCAAATGCTAATGGAAGAAGAAGATATTGGTAGGTTTGTTGTGGAGTTCTTCTAGGACACATACAGATGCCCATCTTGACGGGCTTTGACTGACATTTCCAATTGGCTCCTAGAGGGTATCTCGAATGTCATAAGCATGGAGGAAAATGAAGAGTTTTTGCTTCAAGTTTTAGAGGAGGAGGTAAAAAATGTCATTTTTTCCATGGGGGCTTATAAATCTCCTAGCCCGGATGGCTTTCCTTCGGCTTTCTTCCAGCAATTTTGGGAGATTATCAAGTATGACTTAATCCACACGGCCCATGATTTTGTTAGAACATGAAACATCCTAAAAAAACTTAATAATACCTATATTGTTCTAGTCCCTAAAATTTAGGATCCTTTGAGTATGGGAGACTTCTACCCCATTAGCCTATGTAACACTATTTACAAAATTCTTTCCAAAATCCTTTCCAATAGAATAAAATATCTTCTAAGAAAAATCATAAATCCCAATCAGAAGGGTTTTGTGGTGGGTAGACAAATTTTGGATGTGGTGATTGCCTCCCACAAGATCATTCATTCTATGGATAGAAGCAAAAATGCTAGAATGATGCTGAAGTTGGATATCTCTAAGGCTTATGACAAAGTTTTTTGGGACATCTTATTTGAGGTGCTAAGAACATTTGGGTTTCATGAAGGATTCATAAAAGTCATAAAGGTGGTAGTGGAAATGGTTAACTTTGCAGTGCTGGTTAATAGCTCACCCTAGGGGTCATTTAATCCAGAAAGGGGCCAAGACAAGGGGACCTTCTTTCACCCTACCTTTTCCTGTTGGTTGCGGAGGTGCTGGCTTAGAACCTTCTGAATTTGGAAATGATATGATCTATTATTGGTTTTAAACCAGCCTCCACCCTTCCTCTAGAATTTATCTAGTAGTTTGTGGATGATACATTCCTCTTTGGGAAAGCTTGTATTAGGGAAGCTAGGGAGTGGAAACATCTGATGAATATCTATGCAGAGGCTTCAGGTCAACTGATCAACTACTGTAAGAGTAAAATTTATTTCTTCAATATTGAGCATAGAATGCAATAGAATATTATGGAGTGTCTTGGATGTATGGGGGCTGAGCTTCTAGACACTTACCTTAGGTTCCCACTCACGATTAAGGAGGTCTCTTACCAATTCTAGAACACCATTCTAGAGAAATCATAGAAAAGACTGTCAGGTTGGAAGGGGAAAGTTCTAAGAAATGTGGGGAAGTTACAACTATTGTCTGTGGCCCTCCAAGGTATTCTTGTTTACTTCCTTTCTCTATTTAAAATCACTGATAGAATGGAAGGAAAGCTTGAGAAAATTCAGAGAATTTTTTTGTTGATGGGGGTGGAGGAGAAAACCAGAATGAACCTAGTCAGCTGGAATACAGTTTGTCAACCTAAGGTCTTGGGTGGGCTGGGAGTGAGGAAAATAAAAGATTTAAATAAGGCATTAATAACCAAAATTGGTTGGTAGCTATTCAGGAGATCCTCTAACTGGTGCAAAATTATGAAGGCCAAGTATTTTAATAACTCAGCTCATTTCTCGTTAAGTCAGGGTTTACCTACTGGCTCTAAAATCTAGAACTTTATCGCTAAGGGTAAAGGATCCATGTTAAGGGGGATAAAATGGATTTTGGGTAGTGGTAATAAAATTAATTTCTAGGAGGATTGGTGGGTAAGTGATAAACCATTGGGTAGGGACAAATATTTTCACAATAGGGATAGGCTGGTTTCTCACTTTGGAAGTAAAGTTAAAGATTACATATCTCAGGACAGGAAATGGAAAAAGTTGGCAGAAGCTTATATTTCCCAGGCCCAGGTTCCCCTTTATGTTTAGGAGATTTAGAATCTCTTGGAAGGTACTAGGATTTCCCTCTCTCAGATAGAAGACAAAGATGTATGGTGTCATAGCAAGTCGGGGGAGGCCATGATGAAATTTTCTTATTTATCCAATTCGAAGAAGGTGGCGAATGAGAATTTATGGGGAAGGGTTTGGATCCCTCAATTGATCCCAAAAATTTAATTTCTTCTAGTGGACAGTGTTGTATGGTAAGATCCTCATGCTGGACAACCTCCAGAAGCGTGGTGCTCAACTAGTTAATCAGTGTTTTATGTGTAAAAAGAAGGAAGAGACCATAAACCATCTCTTAATTCATTTTCCCTATGCATCTATGGTGTGGTCCAAATTTATGAGAAAAATGCAGTTGGATTGGGTTTTCTTGGAGAATGTTGACCAATTTTTCATTAACTGGAGCCATGCTTTGAGGCATCCACCCATTAGTCTTCTATGGAAAATGTTACCCCCGCATGTTTTTTGGAGCATGTGGAAGAAAAGGAATAATAGGGTATTTAAGGGGGAGGAAACTCATGTTGAGGGGATAGTGCATTTGGCTATTAGTCTGCTAAAGGAAGACCTAGAGACTTGTCAGTGGAGAATTCCTCAATCCCCCCTAAGGATTTTGACTACAGACTGGCTCATGTTTGGCATCTCCCTATATCATTCTTTCCTTTTGATAGCTCAAAGGTGGTTGTGAGGAGGAATACTCAATGGGCCCCTCGGAGGAGATGTTCTTCAAGATAAATTTTGATGGGGCTACCTATGGTGGAGTTGATACGGGTGGAGGTATTATCAGAGACCACCATGGGAAGATGATTATTGATTATGCAGTTAATCTTGGGTTGGGTACCAACAATATGGCATAAATATCTGCCTTATTTTGGGGTCTTAAGGTGGCACTTACCATGGGAATTAAGAATTTGCATATCAAGGGTGACTCAAAAATTGTGATCGAGATGGTCAAGGGGAACTAAATGGCTTGATGGAATATGTCTAATCTGCTTTAGGACATGTGGTTGTTTCTCCCAAGGCTGGAAGAATTCAAATTGTAGCACATTTACAAAGAAGGCAATGCGGATGTAGATGTGCTAGCTGTCATGGGTTTAGAAATGCACGGGACCAAGTGCTAGAGAAATTTGAATTCACTAACAAAGTAAACTATTTTTCTCATTGAGAAAGAAAAAAACAAGGGTATTAAATGATGAGGTACATGGATGATGATGATTACTGGAAAAAGGTGGCTTGTAGTGTTACGAGGTAGAGTGCGAATTCAAATTTCAAAAGTGAAATAGGAAAGAAAATTTATTTTAGTAAATTAATGATAAGATGGTCTATTATTACCTTTTTGGTTGAAAGTATGGGCACTTTTAAGAGCAATAGTGACGTGGAGATTGGCATAACAATTGGGATTCCTGATAAGATGACTGGGCTTTATTGGCATTTTATATCCAAGATACGCAATCATTTAATCTCATGGGCCTGTATTGCTTTCATTACGACCTCCCATGTGAATAGTACCTCCTATGGGTTGAATTACCAACTTGTAATTAATGAGCTTGGTATTAGTCCTAAGTATAATTTTCTCTTCTGCTACACTCGTTGTCTGCGTTGGGTGTACTATGTTGGCTATCTGAATTGGGTTTGGAATAGGGCTAGTCTATATGGAGGTAGAATAGGTGTGATTTCTCTGGAGCCCTAGGAAGAGGAGTTTATTTCTGAGAACAACATTGAGATGGGTGGAGATATGGTTTGGTTGGAACTATCCAAAATTAAAGATGGGTTTCTCAAGAACCCATGTGAAGTAACGTATTTGAAGGAGGGAGGTTTTTACCCTTACATGGAAGCCATGGAGGGAAGTGATGAGCTTATTTTGATGCAACTGTGGATTCTTGGGATGAACGCAAGGTTACTATCAATGGTATAACCTTTGAAATCAAGGAAGAGGTTATAGCCCAAGCTAAAGGGATCTCCATGGAAGGAAGAAAGTGGAAAAAGGTGTCTAAAAGTAGAGATGATACTAGTGTCAATATTTTTCAAAACAACATAGATTATGGTTCGGATCTGGGGTGGCTTCAAATACGATGTGTTTCCAGATCAATGGAATGAGGTATGCCCAATTTTGATGAAATACCTTACCCTTGAAGGTTGATTTGGGACCTGTTATAACTATCACTTCCCTTTGTTAAACTACTTTCGTTACAATCATGAAATTTATTTTCCTTTTTTTTGTTGCACTCGCTTGAGGCTTCGATGTTTGATGTGAGGGAAAAGAAAAAACAAAGCAAAAATTTTTCATTCTACACGAAGGCCTTATTTTGCATCTTTATAATTTCCATCGTGCTTTGTACCCTCCTATATTTTTTACTCTATAGGGAATTAACACCTCCATTCCTAATGAGATAATGGCTTCCCAGCTTCAACCCACCTCATCCTCCAAAATGCTAATTCCAACGAGGAATAAGCCCAAGAACACACGTCAAGACAAAGTTGGCTTGGTGGGAGGAGTTCAAATAAACATTGATTTGGAGGAGGAAGAGAATGAAAATGAAAACATGAGGAGGTCCCACAAGATAGCTTCTAACACGTGGGTTAAATAGAAAGTGGTTAGGAAAAGATATCTGGAGGATGAAGAGGAAGAGGGAGATTCATAGGAGGAAGAAGGGAGGTAAAAATCAAGTAGTGATGAGAAAAATAAAGGGAAAAAAATCAAAATGAAGGAGGATAGCTTAGATAGATATAAAGGTAAAGACACCTCAACTAAGGAGGGAGGTGAGAAAAGACAGGAGTCTACCAAGATTTTGGCAAGTTTTAAATTGCCCATGGTGGATTTTTCCAAAAATAATTTGATGGGAGAAAAAAAGACAAAATCGCTGCTTATGGCTACCTCACCTTTGGGCTAGCTAGTGGTTTCTAAGACTAAGAAGGAAACATGAGAAATAAGGATAGGGCCCTGAAGGAAAGTAATGTGGAGGTTGAGGATAACCTAGATCAAATGAAGAGTGATATTAAGCGGCTATAGGACTCAATTTAGGACTTGGGCTCCAAAAATGACCTTCAGGTGGTTAAGGAGAAAATTAGAGAGTAGGGGGAGAGATTTAATAGAATTGTAGATTTCGCTGTCAAAGTGATGCATTCGGTGGCTATGACTCTTCAGCTGCTGCACTTGGAGAATTTGAAGACTCTTGAGGAGGAAAAGAATGATGGGAACCTCTTCCAGTTTCTTGTAGAGGACTGGCTCAAGCTATTGCTAAATGGAGGGGGGAAAAACACCAATAAATATCTCTTTGTACTTTTTGATGATTTTTTCTCTAGTTTCTACTAGTGGTCAGCCGTTATGGGTCAGTTTTTAGCGATGTTTCTTTAACTTTGATGGCCGTAAGGCTGTTACTTGGTTTTATGCTTTTGATAAGTTATTTAAGAAATTTACTGATACTGATGTTCACAGGATGGTTACCAACTTGTTTGTGAAGTTGGGGTCTATTGGTGTCAACATGCTAGTTACTAACTTCGTGGTGAAGTTGGGGCATGTGGTTAATAGTTTTTGGTTTTTGATTTTTAAGAAAAGGATAGGCTGAGGGTGTGCTGATGTTGGTTTTGTGTTGGTAGTCTAGCACTTCTCGTGCTCACTTTGTTTTCTTTGTTGGGTCAGCCCCCTAGTTTTGGATACTTTTTTAATAAAAAACACAATTGATGCTTATTATTTTCCTAAGGAATTATTTGAGCTTAGTGAACCCAATCAATTCAATACCATTCAAGATACTTCTCAAGACAAATCAGGTATTTTTCTAAGAAGTGATTTGGAATCTCATTATCATGCATTACCATACATCTACAAAAATACTCAACATTATATTATCCTTGATGACCTTCTTTCTATACATCCAACCTTAGAACATAAGGATCTTAATAAAATTGACTTTATTTAATATCTAGTTCCTTCTTCAATTCTTGTCCCATAAACCCTTCAAGATGATGACCGGGGAATCTTAGATTTCACACAGATTCCATAGAAAGAATAAGACCATTGAATTTGGTAATTCAACAACTCCATTTGATGAATGGTCCTGTTTAGTTTCATTCCCATTCCACCTAAAAGAGACTCTTCTCTTACTAATACATGAAACCTTCCCGATGAGCACTATTTTTCAAATGGAACTTTAGGTTTCCAACCTTCTCATTTTCCCAATCAATCTATACATTCTTCTCCTAATTTCTCTTCACAATAAGAGACTATTTTTTTGAGCTTCTTAAGGCCAACTTAATTAATCTTCCTTTGAAAAACAAGAAAAAAATAGCAAACACAAACAAGAAAATTCTTCCATTTATATGTTTCATCAAATTCATGGCCATAAGAATAATGAATATTATGATTTGAAGTGTGAAATTAAATAATTCATTTATTATGGTATGATTAAAATGACATGTAACAATGAATATCACATTTGTAACAATCATTCTAAATAGCATCTATAATCCTATTATGTTTCTCCTCACTATGTGACATTTATAAGCCTATCCTTTGTATGCTTATTGTCATTTATGGTGATGCAATTTTAGTTGCAATCATAATTTGTGAGAAACATAATAGTCATTTTTACTAGTCTCCTCACTTGGGGGGCAAGGGTCCTATTTCACTCTCCTCTTTATCTCAAAGGATTTATTTTCTCTATTTGATGACTTTTTTCTGTTATAATATGACATTCATTCTTGCATACCTTTTTTGTTTTTGATTAAAAAGTAGCCAAAATGAGGGGGCTGACCCAAAATAACAAACAAAGCCATCACGAGAAGTGCCAGAATACCAACACAAAACCATCAGCAACACACGCTCAGCCTATCCCCTTCTTTAAAATAAAAAACTGAAAATTAGTGACCACAAGCGCCAACTTCACCACAAAATTGGTAATGAGCCTATGATCACGAACATACCCAAACTTCATAATGAAATTGGTAACCAGCCTGTGAACACCAGTAACAAAAATGTTCCAAGAAATCTCAACATTAGCATAAAACTAACTATTAAAATTCTTACGACCAACAAAGTTATAAAACACAGTAAAAAACATGCCCTTAATGAATGTCCACCAACAACTTAAGAAAAATAACAACATAAAAATAACAAAAGGAAAGTTACTTGGGGTTTTCCCCCCTCTATTTAGTAGCAACTTCAACAAGTCCTTCACAAGAAATTGGAAGAGCTTCCCATTGTCCTTTTCATCATCTGAAGTCTTCAAACTCTCCAAGTGTAGAAGGTGAAGAGTCATTTCCGCTGAGTGCATCACTTTTATGATGAAGTATGCAACCCTATTAAAGCTCTTTCTCAGCTCCCTAACTTCACCTTTCATCACCCGTAGGTCATCTTTGGAACCCATATCCTGAATCTTGTCTTGAAGCTTCTTAATATCATCCTTTATTTGATTCAAGTTGGGATTCAAATCCTCATTTCTATCCTCTGAGATCCCATCCTTATTCCCCCCAGTATCCTTCTTAGTCACAGTTTCCTTCAGCTGGCCCAAAGGTGAGGTAGTAGTAAGTAGAGACTTAGTCTTTTGTTCTCCCATCATTTTATTTTTTCAGAATTCCACAATGGGTAATTTAAAATTAGCCAAAATTTGTGTGGATTCATGGCTTCTCTCACCTCCCTCCTTTGTCAAGGTGTCTTTTTCTTTATCCCTTTCTAAGTTGTCCTCCTTAATTTTAATTTTTTTCCCTTTATTGTTTTCATTACTTCTCCCTTTTTTCCTCCCTTCTTCCACCTCCGAATCCACCTCTTCATATTCAACCTCAAGGTATCTTTTCCTAACTGCCTTTTTTTTAACCCAGGTGTTGGATGCAATCCTACGGGACCTCCTCCTTCTGTCATTGTCTTCCTCTTCATCCTCAGAGTCAATAATAATTTGAACTTCTCCCACCAAACCAGCTTTGTCTTGGCAATAATTCTTGGGCTTTTTACTCGCGGGAGTCAACATTTTCAAGGATGAGGTAGGTTGAGATGGGGAATCCAGAATCTCATTAGGGTTATTAGTAGGGAGGACATTAATTTCCCGAAGTGTAACAAATCTAGGAGGGCATAGAGCATGATGGAAATCATAAAGCCATGAGATGAGACCTTGGTGGAGGATACACTATTTTTACTTCATTTTTTCTTCCCCCTCACATCCACAATCGATGCTTCCAACAAATGTAGTAGAAAAAGGAATGGAGATTTCTTCATTATAATGAAAATGGTTTAACTTAGGGAAGTGAAAATTGGTGCAGGAGCACCAAGGCCTTGAAGGCATACCAGGGTCACGATGGATCCTAGGAAGATGAAGGAATTACCATAAAGGGTCATTTGGAAATGTAATAAACCATATTTTGGTCATTTAATGTTATTTTAATCATGTTTGTAATGTTTTGTTGATCATTGTATGATATGATCATGAACAAAGTAAATGTAAGCCATTGTTGGCATAGAGGATAGAGAGCACTCCTTGGGGTCACTTGATTGATCCAAGGATATATAAGGTTTTTAAAGGCCTATAAGGTCAACATTGATTGTAATATGGCCATTAGAGCCATTAAAATGTGTAAAAGGCACTGAGTGTGCTAAAATGATGTAATATTGCCTTATTGGCAAAATAGGCCTATAGGGGTCACTATGAGATCAAAATGACCTTAGGGGTAGAATTTTAGGTTTGGTTTATAATTTTGAGTCTTGGGCAAGTGCTTGATCATTAACAAGAATGTATTTGTCGAGTTGACAACTTTAGTTGTCAACTTGACAAACTTATACATATTTTATAATTGTCCAATAAGAGGATAGTCAATTTTGAGGGAGTTTGAGGGTAGTTATAGGTGGTTGGTCAGTTTCCTGCAATGGAAAAAAGTTATATATGTTGTAAAAATGTTTCAAAATGGGTGAGAAGTTGATGTAATAGATTTGGAGACCACTGAAGTTGATGTTTCTGCATTTTCCATGTTTTGACAGCTACAATGGTCTCGGTACAGAGCCCATAACTCTCTAATGCATTATTGGATTTGTCTGCAATTGGAATATGTTTGGTAAAACCTAGTTACACCACTTCTTAGTGGAGTGATATTTGATATAGAGTCTCCTTCAAAAGTTATTGGATACAAAATATATGTATATCAAAATTGTTTTCCTTCTCTAAGTCTGCACGTTCAAAAATTTTACAGTTTGGGATATCAAATGAACCTTTAGAACTCTAATATTTTGTGTGGTTATAGTTTGTGATGTTACCTAAAACTTTATTTCTTTCTAGAAAAAATCATCTCATCATCTTGAAGGTTAAATAAATCAATCTCATAAAATTGTCTCGAGATAGAAGGAAATTAGCATAGGTTGTGGTTTGCATGGTTGGAGTGTTGTTTTCATGGTGTTGAGAATTCCTTAGGATGGGATTTAGAAACCTATCAGATGTTGGAACTCTTGATTCCACATTCAAGGAATCCTCTATATCAATAATTTTAACAAGTCCCAAACGGACCTTCAAGGGTAAGATACTTAATAAGAATCAAGCATATCTCATTCCAAGGTTCTAGCAACTTGGTGCGTTTGAAGCCACCATGAAACCAAACAGGAACCTCTATCTTTTGAAAGAATCTATTGACACTCATATCATCCCTTCTCTTAAATACCTTCTTCCACTTTCTTCCCTCCATAGATAAACTCGTGGCTTGGGCTATCACTTCTTCATTAATTTTGAAGGTTATACCATTAATGACAACCTTGCGTTCCTCTCAAGAATCCATAAGCTGCATAGAAATAATCTCATCACTTCCCTCCATTGATTCCATGTATGGGTAATGCGACCTTACATTACAAACACTAATTTTCATCTATTAATCAATGAATTTTTAATCATTAATTAATCATCTATTTTCTTATGATTTCATTCCCCAAATCATCTAATCATATCCCCAGTATTAATTAAATAATTAATTTTATTTAATTAAATAACCTTAATTGATTAATCTTCATTAATTAATTAAATTCAATTTACTAAAGTTTAAATTTAAATATTTAAACTTATTAATTAATTCTTCTAATTAAATTAATTTCATTTTATTCAAAAATTCAATTCTAAATCCAAAAATAATTCAATTGTCACAAGTTGGAATACTTTAATTACAAAAATCAATTAAATATTTAAATAAATCCTTTCTCAAGTTCAAAAGGTAACTCATGATCAAATTTTCAGTTAACTAAACATTACCTCTTCTCTCCAAGTTGAAGAGGTGGAGTTTACTAGTTGCTTCTCAGTTAACTAAACTTTATCTCTTCTCTCCAAGTTGAAGAGGTGGAGTTTATTGGTTGCTCCTCAATTAAACTAAAGCATCACCCTTTCTCCCCAAGTTGAAGAGGTGGAGTTCACTGGTTGATCCTTAGTTAAGTAAAACATCACTTCTTCTCTCCTAGTTGAAGAGGTGGAGTTTAATGATTACTTCTCCAGTTCTTTTTGATCTCAACCCTTCATTCTCCAATCTGTGCAATTGATCTCAACCGTTCATATCAATTCAATATTCTATATAATTAACCCTTCATAACCATTTGAAGGATCCAAGATTTCAAGCTTTCACGCGCCCTTACTCTGTCAGATTGGTTCAAGCATCAAGCCTTCTTGCGATCACACATTCAATATCATATTCTCGATGCTCCCAAGTCATAGACATTGTCGATACCAATGCTGAGCACCACACACACAACATTTCAGAAGGAGTAGAGAGAGACAATAGACGATTTGAGCTTTGTTGATTTGCATTCATTTGTATTTCTCCTTGATTGCTTGTTATTTTATTGTTCATAGTTTCATTCTTAGTAGTAATTGATTGATTTCCCACATTGCAAATCGGTGCTACTAACCCCGTGTTAATTCAAGATTGTGGAATAGGATCAAGCTTGTGACATTTTTGTGAACCCAACGTGAATCAAACAGCCCAAATATCACTTGTACATGATAGACAATAATTTTTGTCCTCGTCCGTATAGCTACAAATTTTCCTTTTTGTATTTTTTTATATCATTGTAATTTCACAACCGTTGGTAGTTTACCGCAATTGACAAAAATATGCCGTAATCGACTGGTTTAATACCGCAATCAATTTGAGGGTTTCACAATTCTTTTATGTCATTATTTAGTTCTCTATTTTTTTTGCATTGTGCCACAATTGACCAATCTGTGCCGCATTTGATATCAGTTCGCCGTAATTGAGCTAAGTTGGCTGCAATTGACTGATCCGTGCCACAATCGCTAGCATCTTGCCGCAACTGAAAGTATTTTATTGCAATCGGGAGAATTTAGCCACATCTTACAAAACCTTTCCACAATTGCCAAAACTGTATCACAATTGACAAGATCATTGCACATTTGATTCAAATTCACTATTTTTTATGCTAAAATTTGATTATTTTTCTTAGTTTTTTGTGCAAGATTGAGAAAATGACTAATGACCAAGAGGATAATCAGACGCATCCCAGGTGCTAGATCACTAAGAGATGCCATAAGAAGGACTGCTAACTACTACACACAACAAAGATCCATCTTGGCAATCGTAACAGAAGATCAAAGTGAAGCATACAACATGTATCTTGATTCTATAAAACATTTCATAGCTAAGTACAAGGTTACCATTATCCTTAACAGTCTTAACAATTCTGGAGTTTTTGGATATTATTCAATTATTAATTAGACAATTTCGGTGCTAATCACTTTTTTGACAGCTTGTGCTGAGGAAACAGTTAACAAAGCAACCTATAATTCATTCATTTGTGTTTTTGGTGCGTAAAAAAAACATTGCATGCAAACATCTTGAACCTCACTTTTTCAAATTGGTGCTTAAAATTGACATGGTGGTTAATAATTAAACAAAGGAAAACAAATCTTTCAATTTGGTGCATTAAAATTGAACAAGCAAATCATCACCTACTTTGGGCTTTAAAATTGAACATTTGTGCTTGTATGGGTGATTAGCTTAGTTCACACTTGGAATTTTGGTGTTTAATCGATTAAGCTTGTGACTTGGGTCATTGGTGCAATTGCACATATATGTTAGATTAAAAAAATTTATACTTTTTAGAAAGGCCTGTCTAGGGAATGCGCTTCTTCCTTGGAGAACGACCTTAAATCGGCAATCCTTCTGATTGGTATATAAACAAGACGCGAACTAAAGTTCTATTTTATATCTAGCCAAGCTCAGGTGAGGTGTGTTGATGATAGCCTGGATTAGGTGAATATCCCTTAGTAGCCAGCATGGTCAAATAGGATCTTAAGTGAGTCACACAAGTACAAACTGATTGGATAGACTCCATGAACTGTACTACAACCTTGTTAAATAGAGACCTACCCAATTCACCTTTGAACAAATACCTTATTATAGTGCAAGGGGTTGAAAAATTCCCCCCCAATATTCCCAACATATGTGTTCCATGATATTGTGTTAGTGAAAGAGATCTTCACTAGCATGACCAAAATATCTAGCAATGGAAAAAACACGGGCACCTATGTCATGGACCTTTGTGTCCTAGTAGTGTGACACTTGTTGTGTGAGCTAACAAATATTTAAGCATTAGACCTATAACATTGTATCTTGAAGCTATATTTGACCTAGATTAATCTATTTGTCCTTTTCTCAAGACCCATGCTAGATTACAAAACACATTGTCTATTGTGTTTGTTGTATGATCAGTTTCCAAAAATGCAAAACCAACATTAAAAAGTGTCAAAACATGTCCAACATGTTCAATTCTAGGCTGTCAACATCAAATTTGTCCTACAATCAGAATCCTTGTTCAACAAAGTAATTTTATCAGACATATATGCCAATTTGAGATCTTTTTCAGACTGTCTTCTTTTTTCTGCAATTGCCTGCATCTTTCCATAATTGATAGAATTGTACCGTAATCAACCCTTTTATTTCCGCACTTAAGCCTTTAGTTACCGCAATTGATCTATCACTTTGCCACACTTTAGAAGGAACTTTGAGCATCTTTTTTTTACTTGAAAACCTTGGAAAGATTCCCCATTTTGTATAAAATATTAGTGTCTACATCCCAGAAAAATGCGAAGAAAATTGTGTGAATCTCTAAACATTAAAGATCATCCATTCTTTGAAAGCATGATTATTGTCTAAACATTGTTAGTTCAAAAGTTCACACTCGATTATCTTGATCCCATTATCTCAAAAATCATCAATCTCTATCAGTGACTTTGTCCAAGACAATAGTCAAAGAATCCTATTCTTACATCTCCAACAAATATTTGAGATCAAGATAAATAAAAAATTGTCCCTAGAATTACCCTTGTCCAAACATAACTCGGACTCTCTTAGAAATATTATTCTTTTTTGTTTGCTTTATATCACTTATTTTAGTCAAACAATATGGACAACACTATGTCTCACACACCTTATGGAGGGCCTTACACTAGGTCAAAGGCTAAGGTGCAACCTGATGAGTGCTATATCAACCAATTTCCCCTGTGGGAACAAGAAAAAGAGGATGACCCTTTTAGAAACACTAGTCCTACTCTTTTCATTGAGAATACCCATAGACCAACACTATTTCAAGATGGCACAGAGGAGGAGTTTGAAGACATAGAGCGATACGCCTATTCCGCACAAGTTGATGACGTTGTTGTAGAGAAAAATCTTGAAAGGTTCTTAGCCATGTTGATTAAGAAGGGAGTCAAAATCCCCGCTGAATTTAATGTGTTAACAATATGGCTTGAGAACCCTCTCGTAGGTCAAAACATAACTCGACCCTCTCAAACAGAACCTGTGATATCCCAAGTCTTTCTATCATTGATGACAATGACATCAGCGTAGACTATGTCAAACTAGACTAGCTCTACAAATTAAGCTACCACATCATCCACAATAAGCATGACATGCTCTCAAATAAGTGCACCCATGGTCACTAGTGTACCTCAATCCTTGGCCTCATGGAATTTTATATCAATCTCTCATGCCATGTCATCAATTCCGCAAACAAGCAGCAACCCTTTTACGAATGTTCCGCTACTACAATCAATCCTTGCTAGCCTTGGGCTCAATACTTGGCTCCCATAGGGATCCATCTCTACGGGTTCAACATTAAGTAAATGTCCACCCAAGGTTACACCTTTATTTCTATAGGGATCACAACAACCCCAACCACAACAAAAACAACCCCAACCACAACAACAACAAACCCAACAACAATCACCTCAAACGTGGACCAATCAAATTCCCTAGCATCAAAATCACACACTGGGGAACCAATTTCAAGTCCCAAGGACTAGATCATATGTCCCAAATTAAGGGACATAGAGGCACAACCTCATACCTACCATGACACAAAAATTCAATGCCGCCAATGTTTCTCAATCTAAGGCAGACATGTTAATCCAGCAAGTGCAAATTCTACAAACCCAAATATTGGACATGTGTAATCAGGGGAAAACCAAGTCCAAAACCATAGAGGATTTTTACCCTACCCCTTTGATCAATAGTTACACATGTCTCCATTTCCCAATCATTTCTCAGTCCCCAAGTTTAAAAAATACAGAGGCAACACCAACCCTGTACAACATATTAGAGAGTTCTTTGCGAGTTGCATTGAGGTTACACATGATGAAACATACCTAATGTGACTGTTCCCACAAAGTCTAGCCAGGCCATAAATGGAATGGTTCTCACACTTACCTCATGGCATTTTTTCTTGGGGAGAGTTGGCCAAAAAAATCATTTCTCACTTCCATCACAATATCGAACGTGAGGTTAGCATCAAGGACCTCTGCGACATTAAAAAAAAAGATGGAGAATTCTTTGTGAATTCCTACAAAGGTGGAGGAACACTACAAATAGAATAACATATGACATACCTGAGAAAGAACTCATAGTTATGTTCATTGAAAATTTGATCCCATATATGTCATTTACCATAGGATTGCAACTGGATCCTAACTTCAAGAAACTCATTGAACAAGGAGTTCGCTGTGAGAAAAACATGGTCAAAAGAGGTATCATTGCAAACCTTACCTAGACAAACATAAACAAAACTGCAATGGATAAATCCAAGTGGTGGAACAAGAACAAGAATTTCACCAGTGATGGTGTCATTAACATAAAGATGGTCAACTATGCTCAACCCAAGGTGTCACTACAAGGAGAACCTATGGCCAACCAAAAACCCATGGTGCCCACTCAACAAGTGCGCACTCAGAACCAACCACCCCCTGTTCAAGTAGTACCCGTGTCCAATAACCAACCCAATGCACAATGCCCATTAAGGTTTCCATTTCCTAAACAAGAATACACACCATTAGGGAACTCGATAGAGTCAGCCTTAAGAAAGATGATACAATCCAATAATATCACTCTGTTTGAAATCAGAGAATACAAACATGGTGTTGTTAAACCAAAGTGGTGGAATGATAATGACTTTTGCAAATTTCATCAGGTAAAAGGACACAAGACACCCAACTGCTATTGATTGAAGAACACCATTTAAGATCTGATTGACACAGGGGTTATTGATGTTACAAATACCTAATCCAAGGGCACAATTAATCATACCATCTTCAAAAACACAATCCATGATCATAACAAAGGGAAATCCTTAGGTTATGGTGGACAGTCAAAAAAAGTAAATTACACCTATGCTAACACTGATAACACCATCAATTGCATCAATCCTTCAGATATTCATGTGGCTACTATTACTATCAGAGACCCAAATGATAAATGTGTTGTCACCATGTGCTATTCCAAATTTTTCTTATAAGGAGTTCCTACCACATCTTATTTACTAGCTAATCCTCCAACAACCTCTAATCCATAAACCAGTCTTATGGATCAGCTAAAGCGTACGCCTGCCCAGATATCTATGTTTGACCTTTTGCACATATCCTCTCATCACAAGAAAGCTCTTGAACAACCACTCCAAAATGCAACTATCCCAAGGGACATAACTTTGGAAAGCTTCCAAACCATGGTGAATCAAATAGGTGTCAACAAGCATGCAACCTTTACAAACCATGACCTGTCACTGCACAAGCCTCTACATAATGATCCCTTGCACCTTCTCATTCAAGTTCACAAACACATGATCCCAGAATAAACATATGTACTTTGAAAGTAATCAAAACCTTGGGATATTATGAATCCAACATTTATGTCACATGGAGAATCAATATCAGGGCCTATGCTGAGGAGGAAAGGTCTTCAAATGGTATCCTCATACTACCAGTCTGAATAGGAATAGTTATTAAGAATACCCCATTCCAAATCCTAAACCTAGAGTTGGGGTATAACATGTTACTGGGAAGACCATGGATCCATGAAGATGTAATTTATACCTTCTACCTATCGTCAGTGCATCAATTTCCCATACCAAGGGGCATAAATAATCATTGAGGAGATCCAAACCCATTCCAATACTATAACACCATCAGAAGCAGTACTGATAATAAATTACCTTCAAATTAGAAGGCAATCATTCCTTCCACCTCAAATTCTATTCTCAAGGATATAACAAGAAGGGAAGGGAAGATATCCATTATAGACAAATGATGTGGTGAGTACAACTGTGAGGAAGCTTTTACCATCACCAACATGCCTCAAAGCCCAAGGTCATATGGCATGCCACAACCAGTGACAACACCTGAAACCACAAAACATGTTCTGTTTAGATGTCCACCCACCACATTTGTCAAATGGGGGACATTGCAGAAGAGAACCATTTTTATTTAGATATAAACACTTGGTTGTATTAGGACCCATAAGAAACACTTCAAGCACACATACTCGTGTCAACATATGGAGTCGGCTTCACAATACTGTAAAAGTTTGGGTATGATGATATGACTGGTCTAGGGGAAAAGACAACAAGGTCTAATGGAATTGTCTTTACCACCAACCTAGAGAAATAAGAGAGGGTTAGGTTATGGGAAAATAGAACCAGTACTACCACCTAAGACATACCCATTAAACAAGAGAAAGTGGAAGAATTACATCGGGGGAAAAACCTGAAACATGCATTAATCAATAATATACTCCAAAACTTATTGTCATATGAAGTGGGATCCTCTTATTCCCGATTAAACCTTATCCAAGCTATCCAAGATAACAAGGAAATTGAAAATTCTGATGAGCATTCTAGCACAACCGATTCCCATGAGTACGAGTGAAGATCCCTCCAAAATTCTGAGCCAACCATCCCAAACTATTCACCTCGGTGAGTTAGCACCATACACCTTGAGGATATGTTCAACCAAATGACCATAGATGACTAGCCATGTATCGATAAGCACATCAATAACAATTACTTAGGTGGTGTATCCACATCACATTCCTGGTTTGTCAGAACTATCATTGTAGTCCCATTTACCCAAGTAGAGTCATCCCCCCACGAGGACCTTTGTCTAGTACACCCTGAACTGATAGAATGGGATCAACAAGGGAAACCTGATATAGATCTCTTTGAAAATGATGAGGCTATCATAGACTTCATAGGACTCAGAGAAGGCATTCCATCAGGGGACCATAAAGTAGGTTTCTCTTCTGACCTTGACAGATCAAACTATTTTGGAGAGGAAGCTCCTCTTTCCAGTCAAAAAATAAAAAGAAAAAGAAAAAAGAACAGTCAGCAAGTGAAAACCACAAGGCACTTTCAGACTCAAAAATGACAAAAAAACAATAAAAGATGTATCTTCTAGTGAAAATATCTTTGAGGTGCTAGAGGATAGAAAGAAGGAACTCGTCCCCTTGATGGAGGAAAAGTCAACATTACTAGCTGAGGAAATAGAAGAAGTCAACCTAGGTGAGGAAAAGAACCCAAAGAACATCTATTTGGAAAAATCACTAACATCAGAGGAATGAGAATAGTTCATTAGCTTCTTCAAAGAAAGGCAAGTCAACTTTGCATGGTCCTACTCTGACATGCTAGGCCTAGATCCAAAGATAGTGTTACATCATTTACTATTGTTACCAAATGAAAAACCTATCAAGAAAAAGTTGAGAAAGATGCACCCACATGTCGCATTTCTTGTCAAAGCAAAGATGAAAAAACTACTAGATGATGGATTCATACAACCAATCCCATACGCAAATTGGATATCTAAACTGGTGCAAGTAACCAAGCATAATGGTTAGATCCACATTTGTACATATTTTAGAGATCTAAACAAAGCTTTTCCTAAGGATGACTTTCCTTTACCGAATATCGACATGATAGTAGATCTCACAACAGGATACCAGATGCTATCACTCATGGAAGACTTCTCAGGATATAACCAAATAACACCAAAAGACCAACAAAAAACTCCATTTACATGTTCTTGGGGCACTTATTGTTGGAATGTCATGCCATTTGGCCTTAAAAATGTAGGAGCGACATATCAAAGGGCTATGACCACGATCTTCCATGATCTCATTCACAAAATGATGGAAAACTATGTCAATGACATACTAGCCAAGTAAATTCTTAGAGAGGATCACCTACAAGTATTGTGACCCATATTTGATAGAACACAAGAATACAAAGTCTAAATAAATCCAAAAAAGTGTACATTTGGGGTCACTGCAGGAAAGCTTTTGGGATTCATTGTGTCACATCAAGGCATCGAGGTAGAACCAGAAAAGGTCAAGTCCATCCTTGACATGCCACCACCAACCAATCTAAGGAAAATAAGGGGTTTTCAAGGCAAGCTTCAATCCATAAGGTGTTTCATCATCCAATTAGAAAACAAGTGCCATCCATTCCAACATCTACTACACAAGTATGTGACCTTCATATGGACAGAACAATGCAAGAAATCATTCCAAAAATTCAAGGAATATCTATTGAAGTCTCCCATATTGGTGCCACCCATTCAAGGAAAGCCACTACTTTTGTACATCTCAGCAACTAATTCAGCACTAGGGGTCCTCTTGGCACAACATGATGACCAAAGAAAGGAAAGAGATTTCTACTACCTCAACATAACTTTGGTAGGCTATGAGCTCAACTACTCACCAATTGAAAAATCATGCCTCGTAGTAGTCTTTGCTTCCCAGAAGCTGAGACATTACATGTTGAGCCATCAAACCAAGCTGATAGTACACATTGATCCCTTGAAGTATTTATTGAGCATAGCACTACTCACCGGATGGCTCGCTAAATGGGTGATGATCTTAAGAAATTTTTTTTTAGAGTACGTGGACATAAAATCTATCAAAGGGAAAGTAATTGCAGACCAACTAGAAGAGTCACCCATACAAGACCATCAACCTATGGTGTCCAAATTTCCAGATGAGTCCATTCTCACAGTACAACCAACAGTAGAGCTTTGGAAACTATTATTTGATGGATCATGCATGAACCATTGTGTAGGAGTAGGGATAGTGCTCATTACTCTAAATAATGATGTGATCCCTAAAATTTTTCACTCAAATTTCCATGCACAAACAATATAGCTAAGTACAAAGCTCTAGTCATTAGAGTGAAGAAAACTATACAATGGAGAATCAAGAACCTCAAAGTCTATGGTGATTCACAATTGGTCATCAACAAGGTAAACAATGACTACATGAAAAAAGATGAGAAGTTGATCCCATATAGAGAGAAAATGGATAGGCTGCAGGATTCATTCCATTTTATTGTATTTGAGCAAGTATTAAGAGTTCAAAACAAAGCAACAGATGTGATGGATACCATAGCATCCTTGATCAACATGTCAGGCAACAAGACCATGTTCTAGTTTCTGGTAGAGAAACTCATGATACCGACACATCAAGAACCAATCACAAAGTATGCATGCGTCCTTGTTGGTCCTGAAACCCCATGGTACCATGAAATGTACAATTACCTTCAAAGTAGTGTCATACCTCCTTACTTATCTAGGAACCAAAATAAGTCCCTCATCCACCAAGCCTCTAGGTACACCCTTCTTTCTAGTACTCTATATAGAAGAAGTCTAGATGAAACACTTTTGTGATGTCTCACTTCCACAAAATCCTAGAGAGCCTTGTATGAGGTACATGAAGGAAGTTTTGGAGCCCACACAGGTGGCAATATCTTAGAAAAGAAGATCATCATAATGTGATACTACTAGCCCACAATAGAGACATATGCCAACAAGTATGTGCAACAGTGTAGACAATGGAAGATTCATGGAGACCTCATCCATCCACCAGTCCAAGAACTCAATGTCATGCCCCGAAATCTGGGCATTAAAACCTTAACTTATTAAAACTTAAAACTTTCATTTAAACATGTTATATCAACTAGAGGAAATGAAATCTCTTCTAAAACCTTTGCAAATTAAATTAATTGAAGTATCAATATAGAATAACATCATTAATTAGAGTAATAGTTCTTGAGGTTCCTTTTTCCACTAAATAAGTAAAACAATTATAAGCTCATCTTGATAACATTAAAGTTTCCAAATACTAATCTTATTAATAGAAATGATATACACCGCTTTATAAGTTTCTTCAAACAAGAAGGTTACAATTCCCAAAACCCTTTCAAGATTTACAAGGCAGAAACTTGAACAGAAAAAGACTTTGAGGCAGAAATTTCATCCAAGACACTAAGACTTCAGCAAAACTTTCAGAAGCTTCCTTTGAACCTGCAAGAACATCAAGGTTGACCATGGAGGCTCACCTCCCAACCTAGGCCTTTGCAAGGCCACCCCCGA
>MU223230.1:1338522-1353028 GCA_018584345.1 Thuja plicata | reverse complement strand
GTAAGCATAGGGACTATACTAGGTAACTCCTGGGTAAGGTTAAGCCTATGCTAGTCACATTCACTAGCCATGCCCAACACATAGAGTGCACATGTGTCAAGTGACACAACAATTTCACATGAGCATGGCTTACTACATATTTACTTAATTAAATACATTACAATCATACACCACACTTTTATGAATAAAAAGACATTACAACGAGGTCCATGTCTCTTTATATAGATAGGGCCTTAGCATCACGGTTTTCACATAGGTCCATTCTTGAATCCCTGATTAGTACCATGGTCAACTTTCCTGCACACTCATTGCACACATCAGTAGGTCCAATAAATCAATACATAAAAATAATAGAATACATAATGTAAGTTGAACACACATTCACTCACACTTGCATCAAAGATTTTTGAACTTAACAATATCTGCATCTATTCCACATGCATAAACATAACTTTTAATAAATTTGCATCTTGATTATATCTAACATCCACATACTAATCCGATATACAAAACTATCAAAACTTAAGTTCTAAAGGGAAATATTCATTACTAACATAGAGTATTATATAGATTTCCTGATTACATAATCAGGTGTTTGCATACAAACAAAGGTTTCCATGGATCCATAAAGTAATAGATGTGTCCCAAAAGTCTGACTATAGAAAAAATAGTATTGACTTGGAGAGAATATAAATGAGAAATAGTGTTAAGATTATGTCAGACTGGGGTAGGCCTCACACTCAATCTCATCACTTCACCATGGACCTAGTGGGTAAGATTACACTAACATCGTCTGATGGACATAAGTACATCATTACAACAATGAAGTACTTTAATAAATGGGTGGAAGCCATTCCTCTCACCTACATCACTGGTAAGAAGATCTCTATGTTCATACTAAACAACATCATCTATCAGTATGGAGTTCCTCAAACCATACTCACAGATCATGGTACACCTTTTCAAAATCAAGATGTTGAAGATCTTTGCGAACAGTTCCACATAAAACAAGGTTTCTCTTCATTATACTATCCCCAAGGGAATGGTCAAGCTGAAGCCACAAACAAAACCACACTAAAGATCTTAAAGAAAGCATTCAATGAATCAGGGTGAGACTGACATTTACAACTTAGTCTCATACTATGGGCACACATAACTAGTGTGAGAACACCTACATGAGCCACTCCTTTCTCACTAGTATATGGATTAGAGGTGGTCCTACCCCTCGAAGTGGAAATCCCATCCCTAAGAAACTCATTGAAGAACATTATTTCAGATGAAGACTACAGAGTAACAAGACTAAAAAAACTAGAACTATTTGATGAGAGGAAAAAATGCACTCAATCACTTATAAGGATATCAGAATCATCTTAGAAGGAACTATCACAAGAAGGTTAGACCATGAACCTTTGAGGTAGGATACCTTGTACTTATGGAGAATAAAAATAACCAAGTAGAAATGGTGAAACCAGGAAAGTTTGATCCTAATTGGCAAGGACCCCATGTCATTGTCACATCTTGCAACAATGAGACATACCAACTAGAAACACCAGAAGGAGATTAGCTCCCAGGTTACATCAATAGAATACACCTCTAAAGGTTCTACGCCTAAGTTCCCAAGGTTAAGAAACTTATCTACATAACAATAAAATATCAAAAACAAAGAGAGAAAAGAAAAGAGAAACAAAATCACTCTCTTAGTGAAAACCTAGAAAATAGGCACTATTGAGCAAGTACCTTGGTGAAAACCTGGAAAATAGGCCCCAAGTGTTCAAATCCTGCTTCACCATCAATGAAATCCAAAGATCAAAGCTTATGCTTATAGCATGCAAGACTGACTGCCCAAGCTTATTTTCAAAAGAACAATCCCCTTTGAGTATCAACACATATCCATGGTTTGTACTACTCCACTAGACTAGGGGGGGAATTCTAAAAGTCCTAAAAAAATCCCTAAAAATCTTTAAAACTCATCAAAAAATCCTAAAAAAGAGAAAAATGTCTTGAAAAAATCAATCATCATAAAAAAAATCAAATATTGCAAAATATCAAGCAATAAAACCAGCTCGGTTATCAACAAACAAAGGGTGATCAAGCCAATAAATCAATGTCAAAACCACGAGCTTCACAAATTAGCAATGGACTCATATGACTTAGATTTATCAGATATCCAATCTATCAACGAGAGAATGGTGATCAAGCCAATCAATCAATGTTAAAATCATGAGCTTTGCAAATCAGAAATGTAATCATATGACTCATCTTTATGAGCAATCCAATCTGTAATCAAGTCAATCAATCAATAAATATTCAAATCAAATAAATCAGTTGTCTTGCACAGTGAAAAATACGCTCAAAAAAAAATAGATCAGTCTTATATGAGTCATCCATTCCTGAAACCAGACATAATCAATCATTAGATAATCAATAAAATCAAGGAACAATAAACTATTGACTAGGTTAGTCGTCAGTAGGATGTTAGTCTATCTTTCACGGTTATGTTCTTACGCTACTCTAGGATACCACCAAGTGATGAGAGTAGCTATGATGGATCATGATCTTAGTTTCTTTGATTTTTGTTTGTGGAATGTTTCATTTCGATTATGGGGCAATGATGATTTAGGATAAATGTGGTAGGCACTGTCACTATCTGGCAGTCATGCAGTTCCACGATCTAAGCTTAACCATGGAAAATAATTGGACAATCCTTTTCTATTATCTTCTTGTTCCTACCAATAGAATCATAGTGATATCCAGATGGTCTATATCTGGGTGCATTGGATTTCTATCTTGGTTTTTCTTTTATTTTGGATTGCTCAGAGTTCATAGCGATATCCAGATGGTCAATATCTGGGTGCATTTCATTCTCTTTCTTTTCAAAATTAGAGTCATAGCAGTATCCAGATGGTCAATATCTGGGTGCATTTGGATCTCTTTCTTTTCAATATCAGAGCTCATAGTAGTATCTAGATGGTCAATATCTAGGTGCATTTGGTTCTCTTTCTTTTCAATCTCTCGACTCCTTCTGGTTATCAAGAGATCATAGCGGTATCCAGTTGAGAAATATCTGGGTGAATTGGGTTCTCTTCCATTTTCATAATAAGTTGCAATGATGAAAAAAATTAGAAAACATGGCAGCAACTTGGGTCACACATCCTATATATCAGTCCAAATCTATCAAACCAATTCTAGAGATAACTTCACACTAAATTTCTTCTAACTAACACATGCCTTACTCAAATATTTTGTGCATAGTAGATTGCATTCATTCATTTATTTGCAAAGGAAAAACAAAAGAGAAAAGAAAACATGTGCATACATAGTAATCATAATCAAATGCATTCATTAAAAATCATCATATAAAGTGCATTCATAAAACACCATCTTGCATACATGTGTCAGTATCATAGGAAAGTAAATTGTACATATAAGAGTCTAAATAAATAGAATCACATCGCATACATTTCATCATAATACATCATCATTTAGAATCATACTTATAGAAAGTAAAAAACTTCACAACATATAGAATCATAAGCTTCATCTCATATAAAGATGTCAAATATATGAGTACAATAAACGGTCGCAAGTCTAAACCAAAAGAAGGTGATCAACATAAATATCTAGAAATATCAGTATGTCAGGGATACAAAACATCAATACAACATCATAATATATCAGTGGATCATCACTACAAAAATGGTACAACAAGATACAAAATGAATAGTGAATAGAATCAACATGAGCTACCCCCACCCTCATCACCAGGTGGACATGGGGGTGGCATATCAGGTGCAGTCCTCTAGTGTGGAGTAGGAGCTCCAACACCACTTCTCTGAGACATCTTTGGTCTACTAGATCTCTAGGAAGAAGGGTAATTGGGAGCCCTCTAAGATGAAGGAACAACACCCTCATAATGGCACCGCCAATAGTCAATCTCTCTCTAGGCCTCATGCCTTGATCTCCAAAAATTATCTAGAACCTCCCGATGGGACACATCCTATACACCATCAATAAAGGCTCTAACCTCTGTGTGAACCAATCACTCTCTAACCTTTGTAGCTGTCACTTTGGACTCTGCTGCTGTAACCCGCCTCTCTGCAATAGTGACCCTACTCTCCAAGGAAGTAGCTCATGCCTCAGAAGCTATCATCCTAGCCTGAAGATCATATATTTCTAGGTAAATCTCTCTACCTTTGAGGAAACATCATCCATCACACCTATGGCCACATCCATCTCTCCCTCCTAACCCCTATCACCCAACCCAACCTCCTCC
Source organism: Thuja plicata (assembly GCA_018584345.1). Taxonomy (NCBI): domain Eukaryota; kingdom Viridiplantae; phylum Streptophyta; class Pinopsida; order Cupressales; family Cupressaceae; genus Thuja; species Thuja plicata. Next base: position 1,348,755 of record MU223230.1, on the reverse strand, counting down.
CCAGTGCCTCGCACTACCTAAGAGTCTTCCTCACTGCTCTCACTCCCACTATTACTACTACCAATACTGATAATACTAGTACAAGATCTAGTACCTACCTCCTCAATATCCACCTCCTCAGTCTCCATCTCTTCAACTACCCTCTTCTCAGCCCTCTCTGATAAAACAACGCCTGTGCATGGCCACACTCTCCTAACTAGCTGAAGTTCATCCTCCTCTAACCCCTCCTCCGCCTCCTCCTCAAGAAGAGTACTCAACCCAACTCAATTTCCAATGCCATGCCCACCCCTAGTCCTAACTCTCCCACCATCTCCACTAGGCCCTGGTTCATCTCCATCTCCATCTATATCCCCATGCCCACCATCTTAATCACCACCCCGACCACTATCGTCCACCATCTCTCCCACCATTCCATCCAAAATCCCTACCTCCATCCCTACCACCATCCTGTCCTCCACCCCTACCTCCATCCCTCCCTCCTCTTTGTCTGTGCTGATGCCTCCTCATGATAGTACCAACAATAGGACAAGACACACCAGTCAAGGAAACAGGTTGAGCTTGCAGCCACCATGCATCATACTAAGGGGTAGTACTTGCAAAGAGAACACATTCAATATCACTACCATATGGATGATAAAGAATAAGTGAATAATCAAGAGATATCTACTTCTAAGAGAGCATAAAAAATGAGATAACATCAAGCATGGAAAACCAAAACATATACCTGCATCAATAATGGATGATCACCATGTCCAAGCAATAGGAAGAAGACCCATGAACTCAGTCCTAGCCACATCAAGAGAAATAACAACACCCCACAGAGTGACATCCCTTAACTGACAAGAAAAGTAAGCATATGAATTAGAAACATCTCATCTCTTGCCAAAATGGCGCAACACCCTATCAGTGTTGTCAAAATAAATCATATGAATGTGGCCACTAACGTGACCAATCAAAAATATCCTTTGTCGATAGAAGAGAAGGTATGCATCCTCCCCATCCCAAACATGATAATCCCTATAAGGTATCCAAATAAAGTAAGGCATCATATCTAACTACTGCCTCCAGTACATCAAGTGCCCCATATGGGACTAAAAAATATCTCCATCATACATAAAGACATATGGTCTCCCTGAAGGAATATCATGAGTGCCTACGGGCCTACATACAACAATATGCTCCCACACCTTGATCTGCAAGAGAGTGGCACTGCATCCAAGAGACTTACCATCAAGGCAAGCCACATAGAACATATGGAAGTACATATGCACCAGCATATAGGAAACCCAAACATATATTGTATGGTCTCTAACCATACTCTATAGAAAAATGCCAAAACCAATAGAGAAACCATGCTGGAGATGATCAGGAAACAAGATCCCACAAATCAAACTACCAAGAAAACCTCGACCATGGGATATCATATGGATCAGACATACCAAGTTGATCCTAGGGAAAACCAGACAACTTAGATAGAGCTGCAATACCAGGACATTGGGCATAATCTACAAGATCACCCTTGATGGGAGTCCGTAGGATGTGATAAACATCCTCTAAAGTAGCAGTACACTCCCCAGTCAGCAAATGAAATGTACATGTATTTGAATGACATCTCTCTAGTAGAGTATAGATTAGACCCCTATTGGTTATGATCTCAGGCATATAACATATCCAGTATAAACCTATTTATCTAAGGGCATCCCTCTCATCTTCAGAAAGCTGAAAATGGTATACTAACCCGGCCAGTCTGGACTCCCGATAATGTAGAATAGTCCCAGTGTACTGCAAAGAACAAAAAATTCACTCAACAATGTCAGGACAAAAAAAATATATCAGAAAAGTGTATATACATGCTACAAACACTGACAAAGCGATTGCGGTAAACCACATGCAATTGTGACACTTCTAAACCGAATGCGGCATCCAACTGGAAATTGTGGTACATTTATGGCAATTGCGGTAATAAACACCGTCAATTGCAAAACTTTTATCAATTGCTAAATACAATCTGCAATTGTGGCAAAATTGCAGTCCATTGAGGCAACAAGTCAAAATTTTCAAAAAAATAATTATTTTCAAAACAAATAAATGCAAGCATTAAATGAAAAAGGACTAAGCTACTCACCGGACGACTTGCACCAGCTGGGCGATGAAGGGTCCACACCCTATCAGAAATGTGAACAACACCCAAAAGGCCTGACATTGCTTGGAAACAACGCATAAAGCAGATAAAACTATAAGCAAACTCACCAGATGATCAAGAGCTCCAAGAGTGCAAAGTGACAAATGAATGATCCTCCAAGCTATTTATAAGGGTTCCAAAAAAACCCTAATTCCTATAGGACCTCCATTTTATTGTCTCGACCCCCAGAAACTTAAACAATTGATATCAAAAGCATATTGAAATATTTTCATGTAAACAATCAGATACCCAGATTATCATTTTCCAGTATCAAAAAATTAACGCTCATGTCATGAATTTTCACTCATATTTGTTGAGGGGGCATAAATACACCTGCTATCACCAGGGAAAGCTGAGGCAGAAGAAAAACAAAGAATATTTGACACAATGCGACAAACCAAAATGCACCAAAGAGGGGCAAATGTAGACACCCTAAAATAGACATACTTGCAACCTTACATTACAAACACTAATTTTCATCTATTAATTAATGGTTTTTTAATCGCTAATTAATCATCTATTTTCTTCTAATTTCATTCCCCAAATCATCTAATCATATCCCAAAAATTAATTAAATAATTAATTTTATTTAATTAAATAACCTTAATTAATTAATCTTCACTAATTAATTAAATTTAATTTCCTAAAGTTTAAATTTAAATATTTAAACTTATTATTAATTCTTCTAATTAAATTAATTTAATTTCATTCCACAATTCAATTCTAAATCGAAAAAGAATTCAATTGTCACATGTTTGAATACTTTAATTACAAAAATTAATTAATATTCAAATAAATATTTTCTCAAGTTCAAAAAGGTAACTCATGATCATGTCATGCCCAAAAATTCGCGCCCAAAAACGCAACAACTTTTTTTTTAAAAGGTGAAATTCAATGGTAATATTATTAACAAGAGGGTCGAAGGGGACTCATGACTAAGCATCAACCTCCCTAAATCCCTAGACTTCTTCTAAGTTTTCAGATGCACAAGGTGACGTTATTTAATTTTATGTGTCTTCCCCATAATTGATTAATAGAGTTTGATGATGTGGAGAAAGAGAGAGAGAAACTCCCTGTTCTATGACTCCAGGGTCATTCAGATGACTGGTTATGTTATTGACTAAATGAACTCTGTGTTTAATTAACCTTCTAGGGTAGGGCACTTCCATAATATTATTTTCATAATAATCAATATACTGGCAACATATATTGACCACATAAAAATAACATTAAGAGTCCCTAAGTTTTATTTAAAACTTTTAATTAAGTTCACCCCCCTTAAAATATTGACTAATTAATTCTTCCTATTTAATAATATAATTTTAATTCAATCGTATTAGTTATGTCTGGTTGGATAAAATATTACGAAGATATTTTCTGATTAAATGTTCATCTTAACTTAACCATTGATGAAATTTCAATCGAAAATCCTCTACGAGAGAGTAATAATATTGTTATAGAGAATTAATTTTAAATTCAACACTTTTCCCTTAGTTGATATAATTTTTATCATTGATTTACTTACCAAGTTCGTCCCTTCATCCAAAAGAATAACCTTTTCATTGAGAGACTTAACTAACTTACCTAATAATGCACTAGATAAGGAATTGTAATTTCCCCACTAAAATGAGACAAAAGAAATAAGGAAAATAAATTATAATAACCTAATAGGGGAAAAGTTCCCCCTCTTTTCCCATCTTAATTTGAATTCCTAACCCTAATTCAAAATTAGGGTTAGGGTTCAGAAGAGATAACTAAATTTTCTTTTTTTTAATTCTTTCTATTCTTTTCTCCTCAACCTTCCAAAACTCTAGTTCATATTTTTTTTGCTTGTTTTATTTCTTGGATGCATTTGAAAGATGCAGGTCTGCTATGCAATGGAGGGTTGAGTGAAGCCAAAAATTATCTTATATATGTATATATATATACATACACATAGTATGGTGTGTGTGTGTGTGTATATATATATATATATTTAAATGTTATCAAAAAACCCTAAACTAAATCAGTTGGGCGGCGGCGTTCCGCAGTGGGTGGCGAGTTTATCCCGTGCCATTGGTTATTTTTTTTGTTGCAGGTATCATTTTTAAAAAATATTTTAAAGCCGCGTTAGTTTTTTTTGTAGTGGGGAGGCGGCCTCCGCTCCGCCGGGCGGCCGTCCCTAACGGCCGACACAGTCGGCGGTTTCACCGCTGCTGTGCCACCCGTGGGGGCTTCAGCCACCGCGGCGGGTGGCGGCTTAGCCTCCCACGCGGCTCCCTTAAGGAGGCTGCAGGGATTGGTGGTGGGGCTTCGGCCCGCCGCTTCCCTTTTGTTTTATTTTATATATATATATATATTTTTTATTTATTTAAATTTTTAATTTATATTAAATGTATATATATATATATAAACAGACATTAAACATTTATGTTATATATTATATTTTTATTCAAACAGAAAATAGATTTATAAAAAAAATTAGTTATATATATATATATATAAAGTACTATATCATTTATGATAAGATCCAAGAAAATGATATATGCTCTGCTCTGATTTTAAGCGAATATGCGAAAGCATAGGTTACAAAGGAAAGTGGCATTGCAGAGAAGGAAGATCAATTTAGGTTTGAGGCACTTCTGAATTACGGCTAAGAAGCAGGATGCAGGAAAGATGAAGGAGGTATATGAGAATTTTGACACCAGTAAGCCATTTTCTGGCTACTACTATCGATGTTGGATGTACGGCCATAAGCAGTCTGAGTGCAAGAAAAGTGATATCCGGGATCCCCATTCGACTTACAAGCATTTGAAGGGTTTCATTATGAAGCAGAAGGAGAGAAGTTTGATGGAAAGTAAACTTCCAGAGGATAGGGATGTGGATATCATAACAAAACCCTTGATCGATGAAATAAATTTTTCATCCAAGGATTTTGAGGGAATCAACAAGATATTGGCCCCGAAGATTTTTACAGTTCAAACCCTAGACTGCCAAATTTATAATTTTGCAAGAACAAAATATGCTTGCAGGCAACCACTGGTTCTTGGAAACGACACTATTCCAAAAGTAGGGAAGCCTGTGGAGCAAAATACATGTAATTCCCAGGCAGAGGAGAGTAAAGAATGTTGGAAAGTGACATCTTTCGGGGGCGGTGTGCCGAATGAGAATATGTGGGAAGAGGTCAAGTGTAGGAAATCAGTAAGAACTAAATTAGCAAGTCGGTTTTGTAAAGGAAATTTAAAGGAAATATAAATAAAAAAATCCTTTAATGTTCTGAAAGGAGAGGTGATTAGTAGGAAACTTCCATCCTCTAAACAGAGGAAAAGGGTTTCAAAGGATAAAGAAATAAGTAGGTTTGAAGTGCAGTCGAAGGGGGAGCAACCACAAGCAAGCGTGGTGTTTTCTCTAGTCTGACTGGATAAAAACCTAAAACCTAGTAGGAATGGTTTGCATAAAACACCCAAAATCAAATCATCATCGGTGGATAAATAGGATTCGGTACACAAGGGGAAGGAAGCATATACACCCCCACATAGAAGGAATAATGGCAAAGACATGGAAAATAAGCAACCAAATAGGATAATGAACAATAACAAAATCAGGGCACAGCCAATAGGGCATCATGAGGGGAAATACTCCCCGCCACATAAGCGTGATGTCAATAAGAATGCAGCCACAATTCCTGGTATTTATGGGCGGAAACAAGTGAGCATTGTAGTGGATAGCAATCCAATTACTCAAAAATAGAGTGCATGCTCCGAAACTAGTTTCATCTGCAAATGGGTGGGAGTAGGGGCTTCAATAGCTGATATAGTAGTAGGGTTATCATCCCAATTCCAATCTCAGGTAAGTATTACTATCCTAGTAGATAAATTCATATGTGTAGATTGTAAATGTAAAAACACTAAGAATAGTATTATGGTAGCAGGAAATCTAAAGTTTAGAAGTATTCCTTTTTTTATATGCAACTGGCTTCCTCTTTTTAACCCAGTGAATGTGATGGATTTCAAAATAGATAAAGCAATCTTGTTACAAAATTTACCAATGGAATTCAACAACCCTAAAATTATTCATACAATAGGAAATAGCTTTGGAATTTTTAGAAGAATTATTGAAAATGAAATTAACCAAGCAGAAATCATTATTGTGGTGGAGATGAATTATCATACTAAGTATATTCCACCCATTCAGTTATGTTTCAATCTAAACTCTATAATTATTATTCCCAAGATTTTGGAGGATTATATAGAAAATCTAAGATCAGGTAATTCGGCTAATCCCAGGGTCCAGAGAACTCATTATGATGACAAACCATGCATAGATAATGTTGTAAAGGTAAATTTCATGAAGGATAGAGGAGGATTTTATCTAGGCCCTTCCCCTATTAGCAGTAAGGAAATTTCTTCCCCTAAACCAACTGATAAGAATTATATAGACTCTCAACCCTTAGCAACAGGTGTAGACTCAGATTTACCACACCTTAGGTTAGGGGAGGATCCAATTTTGGATACCACTAATACAAAAACTGTGCAGGTAGAGAATGAAACTGAGAGTAGAAACTTGGAAAAGGATCTAGACAGGGCAAGAATGGAAAAAAATAGTAATCCATATCCACAGTATACAGAGAATTGTGGGGAGGAATCAGATGAAACTTACTATGATAGCTTAGCTATAGACCTTGAAGAAAAATGCAAAATTAAAGACAAACAAATAATGAATTTCTTGGGGGAAACCTTAACTAACGATCTCATGAAAATATTTATAGATGAAATATGTGATGATGAGGAACTAAAATATCAAAAATAAACCTTAATCAGGATGATTAGGGACTGTAATATGGACAAAAAAGAAGAAGAGGAGATGAGGGTGTCAGAGCCCTTGCAACCCACCATTATAGAAAAGGAAAAGGGAGATAATCATAGCAAGGAGAATGCAAACAATTCATCAGGATCTTTAGAGATAAATATTATAGAATTAAAAGAAGGGACCTTGAAACCAGTTATGAACAATATAAACTCAACAGAAAGTGAAACCGAAGTTGAAAATAAGGTTATCAATGAGACTAATTATGAGAAAGGGGAGGAACTATCAACAGCTGTTCCAGTAGAGTTAGAAGCTCTTAATCTAATTTTACCAGGAAATCTAGAAGGAATGATTGAAGTATATGGTAAGGAAATGGTAGATAGGGAGGGGCTCCAAATTCCAAATGAACTAGATCAAAAAAGTATAGACCAGTAGGTTAACTCCAGCAGGGAGGAATTAATCAAGGAATCAATTAAAGGCCTCTTTGGGATAACCAATGAAGAAAGACAATTAGGTATAGCAATGAATAGAGGAAGTTTGAGTACACCTAATATCAATAGAATTAAGAAGAAGCAAGGAATGAAATAAATTGTAGACCTTAGGTCCTTAGATGGAAAGGCGGGTAATCAAAAAAAGATTGTTGATATTCTGTATGCAGGGAAGGGGAAGTTCCTTCCCCAGGAGAAATGAAAGTTACTACTCAGAATGTTAGGGGATTAAATTCCCCTAAAAAGCAGAGACTAATTAAGAGATACTTAAGAACCTTTGAATCGAAGATCATACTATTACAAGAAACTAAACTTAGTAAAGAGGAATACACCAAGTTTAGTAAAAAATTAGGCATCTAGAAATCAGAGTTTATAAATTCGGCAGGTCATTCTGGTGGGTTAGCAGTTATGTGGGATCCCCGCAAAGTAGAAGCTAATGCCACATCCAAAAACAATAATTGGATGGCCCTAGAAGTTAAGAGTCTAAAATCCAATTTGAAATTTAATTTAATAAATGTATATGGGCCAACCCCTAATGAGGAAAAGAGAAGGGTATGGCAGGAAATTCACTTGTTTATAACTAATAAAAAGGAATACCTCCTCTTTATCAGAGGAGACTTTAATGCCATCTTAGATACGGAACAAAAATTTGGAGGATCTGTATATATATCGCAAGCTCAAAAAGATTTTAGTAATTGGGCGTCCAACAATCATCTCACTAGTATTAATACAAGCAATGGAATATTTACATGGAACAATAGAAGAGTTGGCTTCAGTCATATTGCAGAAAAATTAGATAGATTTTTTATTAGGGCAAATGATGAGAATTTTAATCAGCTATTTAGTGCAGAAATCCTACCAGAAGCAGGATCTGACCATTTCCCTATTAGGCTATCTATTGTAGAAGACTCTAAACCCATGAGGAATCCATTTAAATTTGAATTTATGTGGTTTTAGAATCCAGAATTCATCAACCTCCTAGATGAATGGTGGAATCAAATCTCAATAAAAGGTTCCAAAATGTACTGTTTAACAGCTAAATTAAAAATTATTAAACATAAATCTTTAGAATGGAATAAGAATAATTTTAAAAATATCTTTGAAGAGAAATTTCAATTAGAACAAGAATTGGCTAACCTTAACAACATGGTAATAGAGAAAGGTATGAACGAATATAGCTACCACAAAGAAAAAGAGATAATGGCTAAATACAATGCAATTCTCCTGAAGGAGGAGATATTTTGGAAACAGAAATTGAGAGAATCATGGCTGAAGGAAGGAGATAGCAATACAAAATTCTTCCATAATACCACTACATTTAGAAGAAGCATTAATAGAATCTCTAAAATTAAGACCGAAGAGGGGCAGATTACTGAGGATCCTAGACAGATATCAATAGTCCTCTCACAATTCTATCAAGGCCTTCTCAACGATATAGAAGCCATAAACCTTGGATCACAAAAGGAAATGCTGGAAGCTATTCCGAAATTGATTACAGAAGCAGATAATAAAAGGATTAACAGTAAATTTTCCTTTGATGAAGTTAAAGAAGCATTCTTTCAACTCCATCCAGAGAAAGCACCAGGCCCAGATGGTTTTCAAGTAGGATTTTTTCAGAAATGTTGGCATTTTGTAGGGGAGGAGGTATGGCAAGCGGTAGAAGCAACTAGAAACTTGGGTGCCCTATTAAGCAAAATAAATAATACCTTCCTTACACTGATCCCTAAGAAAAATGAGTGTATGGATCCAGGGGAGTTTAGGCCCATATCTCTATGCAATACTATCTATAAGATCCTTTCAAAGTGTTTAGCTAATAGACTTAAAACTTTTCTCCCTACCATTATTTCAGAGGAACAGACGGGGTTTGTTGCAAACAGATCCATTTTGGATGGAATAGTTATTGCACAAGAATTAGTTCATACCGCTCAAGTAACTAAGGAGCCAAGTATGTTTATCAAAATTGATATCCAAAAGGCTTATGATAAAGTAGACTGGATATTTATATGTAAATGTATGGAAGCCTTTGGCTTCTCCAAACAGTGGGTCAATCTTATTTTTAATTGTATAGCTACTCCAAAAATTTTGGTTCTTGTCAATGGCTCCCCTGAAGGTTTTTTTAGTATATCTAGAGGCATTAGACAGGGAGACCTTTTGTCCCCCCTCCTTTATGTCATTATGGCAGAAGCACTAGGTAGAACAATAACTAGGAAACATAGGGAAGGTTACATCCAAGGATTAAAAGCATCAGAAAGCGTCCCTAATATAACCCATCAACAGTTCGCAGATGACACGATATTGCCAGGACGGGCAAACAGTCAAGAAGCTAAAGCCTTTAAAGATATTTTAAAGCTTTACATGAAAGCCTCAGGTCAGCGAGTCAACCCCACAAAATTGGAAATTTTCTTTATTAATACCTCCTTTAAAGTAGAGAGGCAGATCTGTAAGTTAATGGGGTATAAAGTTGGGAATTTTCCATGCAAATACTTGGGCATTGACTTGGATAAAGGAACTTTATCCACAAAATTATGGCAGAGTGTTCTATCTAAGATACAGAACAAAAAAAGTTCTTGGACAGGACGATGGCTCACAAAAGCAGGTAGGGCAACTATGATTAAATCTGTCCTTTCAGCCATTCCTTCGTACCAGATGTTAGTTCTTCCCTTACCAATTAGCACCAAAAAAAGTCTGGACAAAATGTTTAGAGAATTTTATTGGCAAGGCACAACAGATGATAAAAAGCTAGCACTTATTAAATGGGATACATTATGTAAGCCCATT
>MU223230.1:1316647-1332424 GCA_018584345.1 Thuja plicata | reverse complement strand
ATGTACTAATCTAGGTAGGTGGACAACCAATCCCAAGCTGACATGTCATGGCCTTTGGTACAAACACAAGTGTCAAGTGACACACACAAAATTTACACATCACTAAGCCATGTCATATCCTCTTAGGAAAAACTCACAAGGAAATTAAGAAATAAATTCAAAGATTATGCTACCACACTCATCCACATATGTTTACGAATAAAATTATGAAACAACGAGGTTTTGTCTTTCATTAGACGCAACCTTGGCTCAAACTGAGTTCACAATTCCCTTTGTTTGGTTTCCCGGATAAAATACCATGGTTTCTTACCTGCACACTCAATTCAAATATCAGTAGTCTGAGAAAATAATTATGCATCATAAATAGATAAGCAATATTTAGAATATAAGGACATCATCAATATACTGAGTTATTACTAAAGATCACAAAAGTACATAATTCTCATTTTAAGCATTTATCATAAGGTAAAATTCACATTACAATAAATTGAAATTCAACATTTAAATCAAATAAATCCAAATCTCATCACTAACCATAACATAATCATAATGAGTTTCCCAAATCAATAGTCTCAGAATAAAGGTTCATAATAGAAAACATAATATAGTCCATAAGGTGCATCATAAAGCATCATGTGTCCATACATCCAAAATAATCAAATCCACGACATAAAGCATAAAATCCATAATGTCTATAGTGCATCAAAAGAAAAGTATCATATGCTAAATCTATCATAAGCAGAAAACTGGAAAACCACGATGGGGTTCGGGGTGAGGCCTCACAGATCAAATTTTCAGTTAACTAAACATTACCTCTTCTCTCCAAGTTGAAGAGGTGGAGTTTACTAGTTGCTTCTCAGTTAACCAAACTTTATCTCTTCTCTCCAAGTTGAAGAGGTGGAGTTTACTAGTTGCTCCTCAGTTAAACTAAAGCATCACCCCTTCTCTCCATGTTGAAGAGGTGGAGTTCAATAGTTTCTACTCAGTTAACTAAAACATCACCTCTTCTCTCCTTGTTGAAGAGGTGGAGGTTACTGATTACTTCTCTAGTTCCTTTTGATCTCAACCCTTCATTCTCCAATCTCTGTGATTGATCTCAACCGTTCATATCAATTCCATATTCTATATAATCAAACCTTCATAACCATTTGAAGGATCCATGATTTCAAGCTTTCATGCGTTCTTACTCTGTTAGATTGGTTCAAGCATCAAGCCTTCTTGTGATCACACATTCAATATCATATTCTTGATGCTCCTAAGTCATAGATGCTACCAATACCAATACTGAGCACCACACATAGATCATTTCAGAAGGAGTAGAGACAAAAGAAAATTTTAGCTTTTTTGGTTTTCATTCCTTTGTATTCCTCCTTGATTTATTTTCATTTTATTGTTCATAGTTTCATTCCTAGTAGTAGTTGATTGATTTCCCACATTACAAATTGATGCTACTAACCCCACGTTAATTCAAGATTGTGGAACAGGATTGAGCCCATGATAGGTAAAATCCACCTTCCTTCAGGTACATGATGGCACATAGGTTCTTGAGAAAAGCATCTTCAACTTTGGGTGGTTCCACATGGACCATATCACCACCCAACTTAGCGCTATTCTCCAAAAGAAGCTCCTCTTCCCGAGGCTCCAAAGACATCACAACTGATCTTCCACCGCACAGCCCAGCCCTGAGCCAGCCCCATTTCAGATGGCCTTTGTGGCAAACCCTTTTGTTTTACATAAGGATATTCTCTTTTATAAGAGATTGACATCCCAAGTTGCAACCTTATGCTTTATTGAAAGTACATGTCTATTATAAATGAAAACCACTTAGGGAGAATAATGTGTCCTTCCTCTTTTTATTTTCCTTCATAATACATACAATATCCTTTTTTAATATTGCATATTTTATAGTATGATGTCCTCTCTTGCATGGATTTGTTTTTTTACACAAGGATCTTCTCTTTTTCAGGAGATTTACATCCCAAGTTGCAACCTTATTCTTGCTTGAAAGTGCATGTTTATTATAAAAGATATATAACTTAGGGCTTATATTGGGTTATTATTTCTATCTCATCTAGTTCTCCTTTCAAAGGATCCGTTATCTCTTTGTAAATCATCTCTTTTATACTATGATATTCTCCCATGTATAGAATTATTGTTACAAAATCTTTCTCCTTCACGAGATTAGTATCCTCCTTACAATATCTTCCTTACTTGGAAGTGTATATATTGTATAATTGGGGTTGATGACTAGGTATACTTAATGTGACATCCTTCCCTCTCTTATGCATTATCTATTATTTCATGATGGTACATTTTTTTTGGCATGACATGCTTTGTTTCACGTAAGATACTAAAATCTCATCTTAACAATCCTTTTCATGCCTCAAATGACATTTCTCTCATCTAATAATCATCCATATAAACATTTCATCTACTTCTCTAGTGACTTTCTTACTTTATATGTGATGTATTTTTTATCATATATATGTGTTGAGGTTGAGAATTACCACCCCAACTCAGGCATTGGGGCTTTTACAGTATTTTATCCCAACAATGGAAACCTTCTCTAGCTGTGGGTGGACTATGATTGAGAAGGAGTCTCCAGATTCTAGGCCGTTTCCTATATGGTATGGAATATCACCTCCTGATTAATAACTTAATATAAAAAGGGAAGAAGGATCTAAAACTGAATGGGAAATGGGGTGATACACCAAAACTTACTCCAGATCTATCAGAATTTTTCAAACCAACATCCCCAACTACAAAATCACTGAGCTGCATTTATCATTCTCTACTCAAGATAAAGGTTGACTAGAATTCACTATTAGGGTTCATACCACAAACAGTAAAAACTGACAACAAACTTACATATTCTGCAATAAACCTAATTTTTGATAACATAGGAAAGGAATCAGAAACAATTCACTTTACCAGATCACATAAAATATGTAACACTTAATGCAGAAAAGAAGAATAGGATTGGATCCAATACTCAAAAATTGATGTAATCAAAAAGCCTACTCTTATTTCCTTCAAAAACCTAAAAAATATGGTTACAAAATGGACTCCAAAAACATCTAGGAACAGGAAGTTCACTATATGCTCTATCTCCAGAATCTGCAACCCAATGGATACAAAATGCATAAAAAAGGGTCTACAGGAACAAATAGTTCACTGAAAGCACCTCCTCTCTAAATTCTGCCCCCTTTACATGAAGAAAAAGCCCAACTATATAGCCCATATGGCTCAATCTCAAAAATGACATCTCCCTCCAAAAAGTCCTTCTCAAACAGAAAGATAACCCAAAATTAGAGGCCTAAATGATGCCTACAAATTAGCTCCCCATCAAGCTCCTCAAAAACAACACATCCCTAAATCTAGGGCACGATTAGTGCCTAAAATCTAGCCCCTAAAGGCCCATTTTGAAAATGAGATACCCCTCCAATAATGCTCCCCTAATGTTGATATTTTGAATTACATCTTTATAATATATATCAACCTATATTAAAGAATATATTTAAAATATGTAGAATATATCAAAGAAATATATTTAAAATATCTAAACTATACTCTAAAATAACCTAAGATGCAAAATCCAACCTAAATCCCTAACATAACATAGGGCAATAACCCTAAACCAAGCATGAGTCATACTTTATCAAAATTGACATCGTATCCATAAGCTAAATAGCTATCATGGCATTTGGAATTATAGATATTCTCTCCTCTTTGTACTTCGATGGACTTCAAAATCTATCTCATTTTGACATAGGCATTTCATTTCTTTATTCTATAGTCTAAAAGGAAAATAAGGGTTTTCAAAACCCTATTAGTTTGTGCTTCCATGTCTGCAACCTTCAACCATTTTCTTGGCTCCGTTTGTGTCGATGATCAAGATGGAGTTCACCATAGTTATAAAATAGAGTTACTATGCCATAATGTATCCTTTCTTTGGTAATCATTGGGTAATGAAGGTGTTTTTACTATTGAACTCAGGCTCTTGTTTACTTGCTGGAGTAGCTGGTAACTTGGAATTTGACTGCCTTGAAACATGACATTTTTTTCTTTACACAAACTCGGCCTCCACACTGAAGTCTCCACCCGTGAGTTTCAACTGCTCTTGAATCTGTTGAACTCGACCTCTGCTAGGATTGCACCTTACTCAACTCCCCCACATCTCATTTTTTAACTTTCAGATAATTTACCTTTTACTTCTAGCTTTGCATTTACTTTCCATATCCTTTTGAAAATATCATTGCATAGTCTAGTTTTTCCTGGAAGTCTCTAGTTACAACTCTTAACCCCACTATACTTATTACAATGTTAATTTGGGATTTCTCTTAGCTTCTTAATTGTGCTATTTTGGTTAAACATGCTGTTATGACTAATTCTGTATCTGGGTGCTCACTTTTTATGTTGTCATCTCCCTTACTATGACGTAGATGATTCTTTTAAACAACCATATGAGTTGTCTACTATTATGACTAATAGATGGACTCCACTTTTTGTTGGTTGCACTCAATATATGCCTTAGGGTTTTAAAATTCCATGAATAATGGTGTTGTGCATGTGTTGTTTTAAGAACTTGGGCTTGTTCTTGGACTCGGCTTCCACTGCTTCACATCTCATAGATAAGTTATTTCTTTCTTTGGCTGAACATGTTGTTTAGACAGATTTGGTTTATATTACATAACTCCTGCAATATCACTGGATTTTTTATTGTTCTTTGCTGTCACTCACACAATGCTTTCTCTGTTGTGAATGTTTAAAATATGTCTATCTTATTTTCAACATGCCTGAATACCCACTGTCAGAGAGCGAAGACCTAAATTATTAATGCATTTTTTATAAAATACCGCCCATGGGGTTCGAGCACAGGCTCGTGACTCCCATGGGAAACCTTTATAACATGAAGTTCTAAACATAAAAATATACATTCTCTGCATTCTAAACCTTCTTGACTCCATCCCATTACTGTAATTTCAGAAAACCAGAATAGCACTACTTGCTAAATACCCTGCATAGACATCACCTCAAATTTACATCAGGCACATAGATATTGTTACTTGTTTCACTCTTATAAATATATGCATAAAAATTAATTCATGCTTGACAGTATATGCGCATTATTTTTTATTATTTTTCAGAAATAGATGTTACTGCATTGTTTTCCTTATCTCTTCCAAAGGCATTATGTACTATGAAAGCATTGTATCCTCTTCTTATGAGCTGTATTCTCCCCTGTATATGCATATTGTCCCTTTTGCAAAAAGGTAGATCATAGTGACATGTATCTTATATGCTTAAATAGTACCATCATTTGATTCTATATATATATGCATTGTTTAAAACTATGTCTTTATATGCATAATCTAATCTTTTGACAACATTGAATCTTGCTCATCTTTCTGTATATCAGTATCAACAGTGTTGAAATATGTAACAACATGTATGCACCCTGTAGAAACTGTTATATAGTGCATTTCATATTCACACAAATCACATTGATATCACTATAGTTTAGTAAATTTCTTGCACATCAATGCTGAAATCTGCATTTGAATATTTCTTTCTTTCCTGCACATTGACCATCTAGCATTCTTTTCATTATTTAATAATGCATATTGTGAATTTCAAGCACGGGCTCGTGACACTCACTGCATCCTTCAAACACAGCATAGGATTTCATAAAGATATTTTTTTTTGATGTTATTATTTTGTTAATGTAAATGCATACCTTTCTATTACATTGATATCATCAGTAAATATGCAGTTCAGGGAGTTTGACTGATGTATGGTGCTTTTTTAGTGAACTATGTATTTCTTAGATCCAATTGGATCTAACAATCCTTTTTGTGATGATGATGCAGGAAACAAGAACAACAGAAGACCTAGGATGGAGGACAGACAGAGACAAGACCAAGACAACCAAGACATAAAGACTTTAGATGATGCAGATTACCAACTCTAGAGACTAGAAGACCTCTTAAAGGCAATACATAGATCCCTAAACTTCATCATGCTTCCCTCTTACTTTCTTTTCTGTATATGTAATATTTTGATAGTATGAAAGATGTAACCTTGAAGAAACACTTACTTTCTACATTCAGTTTTGAATGCATAATGTAATGATCATTTATGAATTTGAAATTATGAAACTGATCAATACTTAGAGTACAAATGAAACATGGTAATATGAATATAATGGAAATGTATGCATCTTTATTGGCTGAACACTAATGTTAAAAATATGTCTCTTTATGCAAATTTTCTTACTATTTTCTGATATCCTACATGTGAAAAATTTGGGTAACAATTCTGGCGACCTCTGATGGATGTCTTCCTACTTGACATTGGGACTAGTAGCCTAAAACAATCCATTGGGCATTGAGTCTATTAATCTCCTACAGAAACCTTAAACCTAGTCTATGAATATAAGAAAACCATTTCCCAATGATTGTGTGTATGTTTATGATTTGTGGTAGTGAAGCAAAACTCCATTACCACAAATTGTAGATGTATTCTTGATCATTGAGGAATGATTTCCTTGTATTTTTAGATTTGGACAGCAACCTTGGAAGACCTTGCAAACTTGAAGACTTATTGAAAGCTGGGAAAACTAAAACTAAAACTGACTTAATTGTGCTTGACAACACTAATGGAAAACTAGAAAACTAACCTACTTTAACTAGCTTGAAGCCTGGTTAAACAAAACCATTCACTGATTGTGAAAAATAACTTCCCATCCTTTTAAGCTCACAATAATTCATATGCTTCTGGAAAGCTATCATGAGATGAACATAGGAGATATATATAGTCATTTTCTTAACAAGGATATAATTGGTATGAATCTTACTTACTTGATCTAGCTGACTGTAAACCCCACCATTCTGAAGAGAATCAACAATTTGCAACATTTGATGAAGAACCAAAAGAGGTTTACTTACTTGATTAATTGGGACAGAAAGCTGATTTGATTTGTTTTCAGCTACATCTTTTGACAAGATATCATGAAGAGATGCTGGCACAACTTGTTCTTCTTTGCTACTGTCCATCCTAGCCAAATTCCTGATAGGAAAGCCATGAGAGATAATGAATCTGGAGCCTTCCTTGAAAGCCTCAGGTTCTTGAGAAATTACTTCAGTTTGATTGATCTGTTCATCATTATGTTGGCTAGAAATAATCTCCTCTTGTAGCTTATAGGTGCTTTCTGGAAGTGTGGACTTGACATCAAGATGAAATAAAAATTTCTCAATCTCATTCCAAAATGGATCTTCTCCTTCTTCTTCCTTATTCTTTTTTAGGAGAAGTATACTCTTATTAACACCATTATCCTGATTTGCTGCAATCTTCTTTGTCTTGTTTTGTTCATAAAGATTATTCTTTAAATCAGCAACCTCCTGTTCAATGGTCTCCTTCTCTTCCTCAAGATGAAAACACTTATCAATCTGAAGTTGAAAACCTCTCTTGTATGTATCAGCTATAGAAGATAGGAATCCTATAATTTGTTTGAGATCCAGTAGCTCTTTATCATGAAACTCTTTCTAAAATCTTAATTCTTTTTCTTTTTCTAATTGAAATTCATGACCACGATTAAACATGGAAACTATCAGCTTTTCATAAGCATCATTCTGAGCTTGCAATTCTCCTTGATGAACCTTCTTTTGAGCTTCCAACCCTCCTAAAATCTTGGCTTCATTTCTCTTGTGTTTCTCAGCAAGATACCTTTGATAACCTTGATCTTGCTGAGCCAATGCTTGTTGCTGTTAAATACGGGCTTGACTAGCATGCTCCTCTAGCTACCTGTCCAGCTCTTGTTGGAATCCAGATTCTTGTTGCCTTTTATTATCCTCAATCTGCATAAGCATATTCTACAACATACTTGCAGTATCTCTATTTTTTGAAACATTATTATTTGCAGAATGATGAAAATCATATTGGGATTCCTGACCTTGATAAGACTGAAAATGATTCTCTTGAACAAAATTTTCTTGAAATGATGGAAAACTTGAAAATTGACCATCTGGGTAAGCATATCCTCCTTGAAAAATTGACATCTTTATTCATTTGAAAGACTGGAAATTAGAATATGAAACAACTTGAAACATACCAGCTTTTCTCCTTTTGAAACAATAGACTTTCCTTCACGGATCCACTAGATATGTGAAATGTGACCTCTTTAAGGTCTCACTCTTGCTGATAGCATACCAGAACCAACAAGTGATGTAATGCAATTTGACCCGTTCACTGAAGAACCTGTCCCACCGGGCATGCCAAAAACTGTAGAGGTTTAGAATTACCACCCCAACTCAGGCATTGGGGCTTTTATAGTATTCTATCCCAACAATGGAAACCTTCTCTAGCTATGGGTGGACAATGATTGAGAAGGAGTCTCCGGATTGTAGGCCGGTTCCTATTTGGTATGGAATATCACCTCCTGATTAATAACTTAATGGAAAAAGGGAAGAAGGATCTAAAAATGAATAGGAAACGGGGTGATACACCAAAACTTACTCCAGATCTATCAGAATTTTTCAAACCAGCATCCCCAACAACAAAAACACTGAGTTGGATTTATCATTCTCTACTCAACATAAAGGTTGACTAGAATTCACTATTAGGGTTCATACCACAAACAGTAAAAACTGACAACAAACTTACATATTCTGCAAAAATCCTAATTTTTTATAACATGGGAAAGGAATCATAAACAATTCATTTTACCAAATCACATAAAATATGTAACACTTAATGTAGAAAAGAAGAATAGGATTGGATCCAATACTTAGAAATTGATGTAATCAGAAAGCCTACTCTTATTTCCTTCAAAAACCTGAAAAATGTGGTTACAAAATGGACTGCAAAAACATCTAGGAACAAGAAGCTCACTATATGCTCTATCTCCAGAATCTGCAACCCAATGGATACAAAATGCATAAAAAGGGGTCTACAGGAACAAATAGTTCACTGAAAGCACCTCCTCTCTAAATTCTACCCCCTTTACATGAAGAAAAAGCCCAACTATATAGCCCATATGGCTCAATCTCAAAAATGACATCTCCCTCCAAAAAGTCCCTCTCAAACAGAAAGATAATCCAAAATTAGAGGCATAAATGATGCCTACAAATTAGCCCCCCATCAAGCTCCTCAAAAATAGCACATCCCTAAATCTAAGGCACAATTAGTGCCTAAAATCTAGCCCCTAAAGGCCCATTTTGAAAATGAGATACCCCTCCAATAATGCTCCCCTAATGTTGATATTTTGAATTACATCTTTATAATACATATCAACCTATATTAATGAATATATTTAAAATATTTAAAATATATCAAAGAAATATATTTAGAATATCTAAACTATACTCTAAAATAACCTAAGATGAAAAATCCAACCTAAATCCCTAACATAACATAGGGCAATAACCCTAAACCAAGCATGAGTCATACTTTATCAAAACCGACATCGTATCCATCAGCTAAATAACTGTCATGGCATTTGGAATTATGGATATTCTCTCCTCTTTGTACTTCAATGGACTTGAAAATATATCTCATTTTGACATAGGAATTTCATTTCTTCATTCTACAGTCTGAAAGGAAAATAAGGGTTTTTGAAACCCTATCAGTTTGTGCCACCATGTCTGCAACCTTCCACCTTTTTCTTGGCTCCCTTTGTGTCGATGATCAAGCTAGAGTTCACCATAGTTATAAACTAGAGTTACTATGCCATAATGTATCCTTTCTTTGGAAATCAATGGGTAATGAAGGTGTTTTTACTGTTGAACTTGGGCTCTTTTTTACTTGTTGGAGTAGCTGGTAACTTGGAGTTTGACTGCCATGAAACATGGCATTTTTGTCTTTACACAAACTCGGCCTCCACACTGAAGTCTCTACACGCGAGTTTCAACTGCTCTTGAATCTATTGAAATCAGCCTCTGCTGGGATTGCACCTTACTCAACTCCCCCACATCTCAATTTGTAACTTTCAGATAAGTTACCTTTTACTTCTAGCTTTGCATTTACTTTCTATATCCTTTTGAAAATATCATTGCATAGTCTAGTTTTTCTTGGAAGTCTCTAGTTACAACTCTTAACCCCACCATACTTATTACAATGTTAATTTGGGATTTCTCTTAGCTTCTTAACTGTGCTATTTTTGTTAAACATGCTGTTATGACTGATTCTGTATCTGGGTGTTCACTTTTTATGCTGTCATCTCCCTTACTATGATGTAGATGATTCTTTTATACAACCATATGAGCTGTCTGCTGTTAGAATTAATAGATGGACTCCACTTTTTGTTGGATCCACTCAATATCTGCCTTAGGGTTTTGAAATTCCATGAATAATGGCACTGTGCATGTGTTGTTTTAAGAACTCAGGCTCGTTCTTGGACTCGGCTTCCACTGCTTCACATCTCATAGATAAGTTATTTCTTTCTTTGGATGAACATGTTGTTTAGACAGATTTGGTTTATATTATATAACTCCTGCAATATCACTGGAGTTTTTATTGTTCTTTGCTGTCACTCCCACAATGCTTACTCTACTGTGAATGTTTAAAATTTGTTTGTCTTATTTTCAACATGTCTGAATACCCATTGTCAGAGAGCAAAGACCCGAACTGTTAATGCATTTTTTGTAAAATACCACCCATGGGGTTCGAGCACAAGCTCGTGACTCCTTTGGGAAACCTTTATAACATGAAGTTCAAAACATAAAATAATACATTCTCTGCATTCTGAACCTTCTTGACTCCATCTTATTACTGCAATTTCAGCAAACCAGAATAGCACTACTTGCTAAATACCTTACATAGACATCACCTCAAATTTACATCAAGCACATAGATACTGTTACTCATTTCACTCTTATGAATATATGCATAAAAATTAATTCCTGCTTGACAGTATATGCACATTGTCTTTTCATTGTTTTCAGAAATAGATGTTACTGCATTATTTTCCTTATCTCTTCCAAAGGCATTATGCACTATTAAAGCATTGTATCCTCTTCTTATGAGCTGTATTCTCCCCTGTATATGCATATTGTCCTTTTTGAAAAAAAGGTAGATCACAGTGACATGTATCTTATATACTTTAAACAGTACCATCATTTGATTATATATATATATATATATATATATATATATGCATTGTTTAAAACTGCATCTTCATATGCATAATCTAATCTTTTGACAACATTGAATCTTGCTCATCTTTCTGTATATCAGTATCAATAGTGTTGAAATCTGTAACAACATTTATGCACCCTGTAGCAACTGTTATATACTGCATTTCATATGCACACAACTCACATTGATATCACTATAGTTCAGTAAATTTCTTGCACATCAATGCTGAAATATGTATTTGAACATTTCTTTCTTTCCTGCACATTGAACATGTAGCATTCTTTTCATTCTTTAATAATACATATTGTGAATTTGGAGCATGGGCTCATGACACTCACTGCATCCTTCAAATACAACATAGGATTTCATAAAGATCTATTTTTTTGATGTTATTATTCTGTTAATATAAATGCATACCTTTCTATTACATTGATATCATCAGTAAATATGCAGTTCAGGGAGTTTGACTGATGGTGATTTTTTAGTGAACTATGTATTGCTTAATCCAATTGGATCTAAAAATCCTTTCCATGATGATGATGTAGGAAAAAGGAACAACAGAAGACCTAGGATGGAGGATAGACAGAGACAAGACCAAGACAACCAAGACATGAAGACTTCAGATGATGCAGATGACCAACTCCAGAGACTAGAAGACCACTTAAAGGCAATACATAGATCCCTAAACTTCATCATGCTTCCCTCTTATTTTATTTTCTACATATGGAATCTTTTGACAGTATGAAAGATGTAACCTTGAAGGAACACTTGCTTACTACATTTAGTTTTGAATGCACAATGTAATGATCATTTGTGAATTTGAAATTATGAAACTGAACAATACTTAGAGTACAAATGAAACATGGTAATATGAATGTAATGGAAATTTATGCATCTTAACTGGCTGAACAGTAATGTTAAAAAGATGTCTCTTTATGCAAATTTTCTTATTGTTTTCTGATATCCCGAATGTGAAAAATTTGGGTAACAATATGTTTTTTTTAAATTAGGAGTTTTGTATGATTTGTAACTCATTTTATTTGAATTGTGTATCTATTATGAAGTAACTATCATTAAAAATGTATAATATATTTTATCTTTCCTTCACACTTGGGGGGAAAGGTTTCATAGATATTCTTTTAATATATTCTCTAAGGATTTACTTTCCTTGGTAGAGTAGAATTTGTTTATCATGTGACATTCTTTTCTTATAAAGAATTGATCATTCTAATTTAGGATTCTCTATTATAAAAGGGGTGCACATCCTTGATCACACCCTGTTCTTCATTTGAAAAAAATTGTTCATTCTAAACACATTCACTTACAATGTGTTTCAAAGTGTGTCATCCTTCATCAAGAATCCCTATTTCACCTAGAGATAGGGGTGAAATGTCAGCATTCTTGCTCTCTTCCCTCTCTTTGTCTTGAAGATGTTATATTTGTTTAAGACCTCCTCTTTAAGGTAGATGTATTACTGCCAAGATATCTTCCTTTCAATGGTCTCTTCCCATAAACAAAATATCCTATCAGGATTATCTATTTTCTTATCCCATAAGTGTCAACACTCTTAGATAAGTTCATGGCATACATTGTCACTTTAAGGATATATCCTTGTTGTTGGAAGTATGTATCCTTGGCTCTCTTCCTCATGGTGCCTCCTATGGTGCCATCATAAGGGGGGTGGTATACATAAAACCTCCCTTGTACATTACATGCAATTCTTTTTCTTTGATCCCTGCATTGATCGCTTTTCATGGATTCATAAAAAAATTCCACAAGATTAAGCCCTAAACATGGATTCATATAGAATTTCCATAAGACTAATCCCTAGACATGGATCCACATGGAGATGATGGTTTCCATAAGACTTATTCCCTTAAAGCCACTCCATGTGCAAAACATTTTCAAGCTTCACCATGCGCAAAACATTTTCAAGTTGGTATAAGGATGTCGAATCTCAAATGGAAAAGATGGTGGAGATTTGCTTTTGTGCAAATAATTGATTGTATGTTTGTCATTGATGACAACATATAATATACAGTAGTGTCCTGTCAGTACAGATATTTTGGATCCTTGCGCATTAACAAATATGTTGTATACATGTTCTTGATGCAATGTTCATACACGCAGATTCAGATATGCAGTTATAGATGAGTTATGTTAATCTATTTTTGCGGTTACAATTTTTGGAGATTATCTGTTAAAGAGCCAACGTATTTACACTGTTTCTTGAGTTGCGCCTATCTTCAGGATATATGTGTTTATATTCATGTTTAGTTATGAGTTAATGATGATTATCCAAAGGCACTAAATGTATTGTAATAGAAGAATGATGTTTGAGTTAATTTGGTAGAGCTGACTATGTGAAGTGACGCGTCCACTCATCTTGAGTTGCGCAGTCGTAACTTTTATTGTGTGCTTAGTTAAGCTAACAAGGAAGTTGTTGAAGTGTTTCCTATAGCTGTCGTGACCTTATCCTTGGAGAAGATACATATAACAGTTCAAATATGATCATTAAGTGTGAAAAATGAAGTGAAAAAGAAAAGACAAAGCAGAGCATAAAGTTAGACAGTAAAAGTTTAAGATCTATGTGAAGAAGTAGAAGAAGATTACAATTCATTGGAACTGATCAAGATAGTAGGTCTACTCAAACAGTTCATTATCAGATATAGTGTATATCTACCTTATAGAAGGTTATAACCTTCACCATTTGAGCAGTGAGCTCTTGGACAGTGTGTCCTTACCCCTAACAGGGTTACTTGTAAAAGACTCCTAACAGGGTCCGACCTTTGCCCAGGTCTCTATACTTATTGCATTGTAAAGATCAACTCCTAACAGGGTTGCAAGATCTTCTAACAAGGATCATTATAAACTAGTACAGTTATTTGTGGGTGCTGATTCCCATCGGGGTTTTTACCTAATTTGGTTTTCCCCATCACCAAAATTGTGTTGTTCAATTTTGTGTTATCTTATTGAGTGTATGTTTAAAGTCACTCTATACTTAATTGAAAAAGAATTGAATCTTGTAGATAACTGATTCACCCCCCTCTCAGTTATCTCTTGGGACTATTCCTAACAATTGTTATCAGATCCAAGTTCCTTGGAGAGAAAGCTTAACAAATTAAGGTAGATCAGATGGCATACTTCAAAAAAGAGAGTCCTAAGTTTGATGGAGAAAATTTTCTTGACTAGAAGAACAAAATGATAATACATCTACAGTACGTTGGTTTTGAGATTTTTGAAATAGCCACACAAGAAGTTGTTGTTCCCTCTATGAAAGAACTTGCAAAAGATGATGCTACTAATAAAAAAAATGATGTTTTCACCGCTAATGCAATTGCCAAGGAAGCCCTTATAAGTGCATTATCTGACAGTGAATTCTCTTAGATTAAGAAAGTAGTCAAAGCCAGCACCATATGGAAGTATTTGGAAGATATGTTTGAAGGAGATATCCAAGCAAAGAATGCATGGAGAAAGACATGGAAAAAGAAGTATAACAACTTAGAGATGCTACCTGAAGAGAACATCAGAGCTTACAATCAGAGGATTAATGAAGCAGTGTCAGGAATCAGAAACAATGGTGGAGAAATTTCAGAGGAAGACATAATGGAAAAAATAATGACTACATTGAAAACAGACTATGAGAGAAAGATTAATATCTTAGATGAGACTATGAAATTTTCAAAAGACTTCAAGAGAGAGACTTTGATCAGCAAAATCTCTGCATTTGAGATATCAAGATTGAAGACAAAACCTAAAAGCCAAACAACTTTCAAAGCCTCAGTCCATAATAAGAAATCCTTGAGCAACACTAGTAATAAAGAAAAAGAAGAAGTGGATACAGAACTAGAATAAATCATTGCTATGATTACCAAGAAAGAAATAAAAGGTAAAGGAAAATATGAAGGACAGCTACCATTCAAATTTTTTTCATGTAACAAAGTTGGCCATTTTGCATCTAAGTGTCCTACAAGAGTCAAGAAGTACAGATCATATTACAAGCCCAAATATACTAAGGAATGCTATCATGCTGAAGAAGGTGTAACTGATGATGATTTAAAAGAAGATGAAATTGGATTTGTTTCCATTAAAGACATTGAGAAAATGATTGAAGAAATGGACAATGAAGACGAGAAGAAAGCACAAGAGTTAGCATTAGTTTCCAAAGAAGACATCAGAACTGATTGGATCATTGACAGTGGATGCTCACATCACATGACAGGAGATAAAGACATATTTCTACATCTGGATAGGTACAAAGGTGGTATGGTTATATTTGGAGATAACACTCCCAAACCTATCATAGGAAGAGATTCTATCACCTTAGATGGAAAGAACAAGATAGATGATGTTCTTTATGTTGATGGTTTACATCATAACCTACTAAGTGTTGGACAATTGCTTGACAAAGGATATCAGCTAGAATTCAAAGACAACAAGTGCATCATTAACAAAAAACAAGGAGATATGATTGCATCAGGATCTAAGACTAAAGGTAATGTCTTTCAGCTCAATTCAGAAGTAAGTTTTTTTGTTGCAAAAGTAGATGACAGTTGGCTATGGCACAAAAGACTTTGTCACATCAATTTTGACAACATAGTAAAGATAAGAAATGTAAAGGCAGTAAGAGATCTTCCTAGTATT
>MU223230.1:1304064-1316547 GCA_018584345.1 Thuja plicata | reverse complement strand
AAATTAAATTAATTTAATTGAAATTAATTTAATTGGAAGAATAAATTAGTAAGTTTAAATAATTGGATTTAAACTATAGGAAATTGAGTTTAATTGATTAAATATTGGTAAATAATCATTTAAAGGCTAATTAATTAAATAAAATTAATTATTTAATTAATGTTGAGAATTGGATTAGATGATTTGAGAAAATGAATTTAGAAGAAAATAGATGATTAATTAATGATTAAGAAACCATTAATTAATAGATGAAAATTAGTGTTTTTAATGTAAAGTTGCAAGCCTGTCCATTTTAGGGTGTCTACAGGATCATACTTGACACAGCACACACTATCATGATAGAAGGAAAAGTTGCACACACCTATTGGAGAGATGAAGTCAATACAACAGTCTATACTATCAACATAATACAATTAAGTCCAGGTGCAAATAAGACACCCTATGAAATTTGGTTTGGTAATGTACCTACAGTAAAATACTTTAGAATCTTTGGAAGCAAGTGCTACATCAAGAGAGATGATAGTGCTGGTAAGTTTTATGCCAGAAGTGATGAAGGTATTTTCCTTGGTTACTCTACTAAAAGAAAATAATATAGATGTTTTAACTTGAGATTGAAGAAGATAATTGAAATTACACATGTGAAAATTGATGAAAAGTTCATGATTCAAGAAAGATACTATGATTGTGCACCTATGATTGAAGATGAACCCAGTCCTAGCGGTAAAGAAACAGTTATTGAAGACATGTTTGATTGTATTGATGTATCATGAAATGACCCTAAAACAAGCAAAGAGGAATCACAAATTATAGATGAAGATGTCACACCTAAAGTTCCAAAATTCACAACTAGATACCATTCAAAGGAAGATATCATTAGAGATTAGAGAAGCAAAGTTTTGACAAGATCTAAAGAAAAAGGTTTAACAGTTGATGAAGAGGTATGTTTACTTTCAAAAATTGAACCTTTGAGTGTTGAAGATGCATCTAATTATTCAAATTGACAGAAAGCTACGAAAGAAGAATTAGATCAGATAATCAAGATTGATACATGGGAATTAGTTCCTAGACCTTTTGACAAAAATATGATTGGAACAAAGTGGATATTTAGGAATAAAATGAATGAAGAAGGTATAGTGGTAAGAAATAAAGCAAGACTAGTATGTAAAGGATATGCGCAAAGAGAAGGAATAGACTACACTGATACATTTTCCCCTGTGAGAAGACTGGAAGATATCAAGTTGTTTTTGGCCTATGCAACATTCAAGAACTTTAAAGTATATCAAATGGATGTCAAGTCAGCTTTTCTAAATGGTGACTTGAAAGAAGAAGTTTACATAGAATAGCCCAAAGGATTTAATTTATCAGAAAAACTAGACATGGTATGAAGACTAAAAAAATCCCTTTATGTACTTAAATAGGCCCCAAGAGCTTGGTATGAGAGACTTGATTGTTACTTGACAAAGATTGGATTCAAGAAGGAAGCATCAAATTGAAACTTATTCATGAGAGAGACACCTAATGGACTACTACTTGTTGCTATCTTTTTTGATGAAATTATCTTTGGAGGTAATGACAAGCTTAGTGCATAATTCGCCAAAGAGATGTAAAGTGAGTTTGAAATGAGCATGATTGGACCTATCAAATACTTTTTGGGATTAAATGTAAAACAAACAGACAAAGGCATATTCATAAATCAGTCCAATTATGTGAAGGAGATATTGAGGAATTTCAAAATGGAAGATTGCAAACCAGTAAGCACCCCCATGATAACATTAAGCAAGCTTTCTAAAGAAGATGACTCCACAATAGTTGACAAGACATTATACAAGTCTATAATTGGAAAAATCATATATCTTAATCAGTCTAGATCATATATTTCCAATGCAGTTGGTATTGTTGGAATATTTGCAGCTGAAACCAAAAAAAATCACCTAATGGCAATAAAAATAATATTCAGATACTTAAAAGGGACTATAGACTATGGTTTATGGTATCCTAACTCAGAGAGTACATAACTTCATGTGTATACAGATGTAGATTAGGTAGGTTGTGTTGATGACAGGAAGAGAACTTCAGGAGGAGCAGTATTTCTTGGAGACAGGTTGGTTACTTGGACAAGCAAGAAGCAGAATTGTATCTCTCAGTCAATAGTAGAAGCTGAGTATGTTGCATCAGCATTGAATTTTTCAACAATGTTTTGGATCAAATAGATGATTAAAGACTTTTGTATTCAGATTGATTATCCTATTGTTATTCACTGTGATAACACTAGCACTATTAATATGATAAAGAACCCTATGATGTACGCAAAGACAAAACACATTGAGATCAAATATCATTTTCTAAGAGAAAAAGTTGCAGACAAAGAAGTAAAGTTGGATTATGTGAGAACTAAAGAACAATTAGTAGACATTTTTACAAAGCCTTTATCAAAAGATACTTTTGAGTATCTCATGGAGAAGCTGGGAGTAATTCCCTTTCCCGAGTCTGATTAGAATTTGCGGCAAGAGCATCAGTCCTAGGTGACTGATGAATGGTTGACTACTCTACTTCTGGAGTAGTACCTGTGCTTAATTGTTGTTGCCACCCTTTTCCATTGATGTCAAAGGGGGAGTATATAGTAAGTGGGAGCATATACTCTGGGGGAGTATACAGA
Organism: Thuja plicata; assembly: GCA_018584345.1. Classification (NCBI taxonomy): domain Eukaryota; kingdom Viridiplantae; phylum Streptophyta; class Pinopsida; order Cupressales; family Cupressaceae; genus Thuja; species Thuja plicata. The sequence goes on along the minus strand of MU223230.1, from coordinate 1,313,891 downwards.
ATTGAAATATATAGTAAAAAAGAGATGCAACAGTTAAGATGAGCTTTTGATGAGGATATTGAGAAGATGTTAAAAAGAAGAAGGATACTGTAGACACCCTAAAATAGATAGGCTTGCGACTTTACATTAAAAACACTAATTTTCATCTATTAATTAATGGTTTTTTAATCATTAATTAATCATCTATTTTCCTCTAAATTCATTCCCCAAATCATCTAATCAAATTCTCAAAATTAATTAAATAATTAATTAGCTTTAATTGATTAATTAATTAATTAAACTCAATTTCCTATAGTTTAAATCCAAATATTTAAACTTACTAATTAAAATTCTTCTAATTTAATTAATTTAATTTCATCAAATAAAGCAATTCTTAATAAAAAAGAATTCAATTATCTCACATGTTGAAAACAATTATTAAATCAATGAATTAAATATTCATTTATCTTCAAAGAGATAACTCCAATCAGATCACATGGGTAACTTCACCCACCTCTTCAGTTCAAAAAGGTAACTCATAATTAGCTCTTTAGTCAACCAAACTCTATCTCCTCTTTACCAAATGAAGAGGTGGAGTTTACTGAGGACCTCTCCAGTTCCTTTTGATCTCAACCATTCATCTCCCTATCTCTGGGATTGATCTCAACCGTTCATATCATCACCAAATCCTATATAATAAAGCCTTCATAACCATTTGAAGGATCCAGGATTTTAAGCTCTTGTGCGCCATTACTCCGTCAGTTTGGTTCTAGCATTCTAGCCATCTTGCGATCACACACCCACTTCAATTAAAAAATTCTTGACACTTCTTAAGTCATAGACACTGCCCCGCCAATACTGAGCATCAAGAACAACGTTTCAGAATGAGTAGAGAGAGACAATAGAAGCTTCAAGCGTCATGGGGTTTGCATTTATTTTTTTTCCTTTCTTTGGCTTGTACATTTTATTGATTACATTTTATTTTTATTCATTATTGGTCGTATTGTGTATTTGGTTTATATCATTTGTGAAACCTTTGCTACTGACCCTTGCCTTTGGAAAGTTTGGGAATCTGTGGATCACGATCAAAGGAGAGGCATACATTTTGGTGAACCTGACGTGATCACCAAAGGGATCATCAATGTGACAAATACTCAAACCAAAGGCACAACTAATCACACTATATTCAATGATACCTTTCATGATCACAACAAGGGAAAAGCATCCAGGTCTAGTGGACAAACAAAACAAGTTAACTATATGTATGCCAACAGTGATAATGTTATCAATTGCCTCAATCCTTCAGATAGCCATGTGGCTACAATCACTATCAAAGACCAAGGTAACAATTGTGATGTAACAACGCGTCGCGCTAGAGTCATCTTGCAAGGAGTACAATCCACAACATCGGCCAATCCTATAGATAACTCAGATCCACAAACAAGCATAGTGGACCAACTAAAGTGCACACCTGCCCAAATCTCCATGTTTGACCTATTGCGCATATCTCCATAGCATAAACTGGCACTTGACCAAGCACTTCAGAATGCAGCTGTCCCAAGGGACATAACACCCAAGAGCTTCCAAATGATGGTCAGTCATATAGAAACTAACAAACATGCCACATTCACAGACCGTGATGTACCACCACATAATCCCCTGCATAATGATCCTTTGCACTTACTTTTCCAGGTCCACAAAAGTGCTATTCATAGGGTCCTTGTCGATGGTGGAGCTAGGTTAAACATTTGTACTCTAAAGTTAATCAAGCAACTGGGCGATTTAGAATCGAGCATTGATGTCACAAGGAGGATAAATATTAGAGCTTATGATGAAGAGGAAAGGTCCTCTAAGGGTATTATCATTCTACCTGTTTGCATTGGTCCTGTGGTCAAAAACACACCCTTCCAAATCTTAGACCTTGATTTGGGATACAACATGTTACTAGGGAGACCTTGGATACATGAAATGCAAGTTGTACCTTTGACATACCATCAATGCATCAAGTTCCCACACCAGGGAGAGGAGATCATCATAGAGGGAGATCCCAATCCCTTCCAATATTGTAATGTGGTCCAAATCAACACTAATAACCAGGTACCATCAAACCAGGATGCAAGCATCCCATCCTCTTTAGATTTGAAGCCCAAAGATGCCACACGAGTAGCGGGAAAGATAGTCATTAAAAAAGATGCAAGCATCTCATCCTCTTTAGATTCAAATATTAAAGATATCACACAGAAAGCAGGAAAGATATCCATCATGAATAAGGGTTGTGGTGAATACAGATATGAATAAGATTTTACCATCATGCACATGCCTCAAAGCCCAAGATCTAATGGCATGCCACAACCTATTATTGCAATAGAAACTCTGTAGCCTGTTATATTCAGATGTCCACCCATAACCTTTGTCTGATGGGGAGACATAGCGGAAGAAAATCCTTTTGAACAAGACATCAATACCTGGTTATACCAAGATACCCCTGAGACAATCTGAAAACCACTACCCTTGTCAAACTATGGTAACAGTTACACAACGATACAAAGATTTGGGTAAGATGGTACAACTGGGCTAGGGGAAAGACAACAAGGCATATATGAATTTCCTCTCCCACCAACCCAGAGAAAAACTAGAGGTTTGGGCTATGGAAAATAGAGCACTAGTCTTGTGATCCAAGACATTCAAGTCAATCAAGAGAAAATAGCAAAGATGCACCGGGGGCACAACACAAAGCATGTCCTAATAAGAAAAATATTAGCATAGTTGTTGCCCGCCAAAGAGGGAACCACACAATCCCAAATAAACCTACACATAGCAATCGATGATAACCAAGGAAGTGAGACATTGAACAAACGTTCTATTGAGACTGACTCACATGAGTATGATTGGAGGTCCCTCCACGAATGTGAACCGTCAATCCCATATTTTCCCCCTCGGGCCGACATTATCATAAATCTAGTAGACCTATTTGACCAACAGACCATCATCGAACAACCCTATATAGACAAACATGTCATCTATCAGACCTCAAGTGGCGCGTCCACATCACAGTCCAATTTTGTAGGCACCATATCAGCGTTCCCTTTCAGTCAACTAGAGCCAAACAATTGTGAAAGTGTCTGTCTTGTACACCTTGAGCTTATAGAATGGGATCAACAAGGACCACCTAATATAGATGTCTTTGAGAATGATGAGGCAATAGATCATTTCATGGGACTAAGGGAAGGCATTCCGTAAAGAGATCACAAGGCAGGATTGTCCTTCAACCTAGACAGAGCAGCATACTTCGGGGAGGAAGCTCCTCTTTCCAGTCCACAAAAGAAAAAAGAACAAAAGAATGTTGAAAAGCTAAAACAAGACGTATCTTCTAGTGAAAACCTCACTGAGGCACTAGAAGATGGAAAGAAGGAACTCCTCCCATTGACAGAGGAGAAATCAGCATTACTAGCTGAAGAGACAAAGGAAGTCAACTTGGGAGATGAAAAGAACCCAAGGAACATATACTTGGAAAAATCACTCACCCCTGAGGAGAGAGAATAATTTATCAGTTTCTTCAAGGCAAGAATGATCAATTTCACATGGTCCTACTCAGATATGCCAGGGTGAGATCCAGAACTAGTGCTACACCATCTCCCATTTCTACCCAATGCCAAACCTGTCAAATAGAAGCTGAGAAAGATGCATCCCCACATTGCATTGCTAGTCAAGGCAGAACTGAAAAATCTCCTGGATGCTAAATTTTTCAAACCTATACCATATGTGGACTGGATATCTAATTTGGTACCAGTTACAAAGCACAGTGGTCAGATACAAATTTGCACAGACTTCAGGGATCTTAACATAGCATGTCCCAAGGATGACTTTCCTTTACCAAACATTGATATGATAGTAGACCTAACTTCCGGACATCAAATGCTATCACTCATGGATGGATTTTCAGGTTACAATCAAATAAGGATCACGCTAGAGGACCAACACAAAACAACTTTTGCATGTCCTTGGGGAACATATTGTTGGAATGTCATGCCTTTTGGTCTAAAGAATGCCAGAGCGACATATCAAAGGGCTATGATGACTATATTTCATGATCTCATCCACAAGACAATGGAAGACTATGTGGATGACATACTAGCCAAATAAATACTTCCAAATGATCATCTACAGGTTTTGGGACCCATCTTTGACAGAATGCAAGAATTCAAAGTCTGGCTAAATCCAAAAAAGTGTGCATTTGGTGTCACAGCAGGAAAATTACTTGGGTTCATAGTATCACACAGAGGAATCAAAGTGGATCCAGCAAAGGTCAAAGCAATATTGGACATGCCTCCACCATCGAACCTGAGACAACTAAGAGGGTTACAAGGAAGGCTCCAATTGATCAGATGCTTCATAGCTCACCTGACAGACAAGTGCCACCCATTCCAACATCTATTGCATAAAGACATCAAGTTCATATGGACAGAGCAATGCGAACAGGCATTTCAGATATTCAAAGACTACCTTCTTAAGTCTCCTATATTGGTACCACCAGTACAAGGTAGACCATTGCTTCTATATATCTCAGTGACACAATCAGCATTAGGTGTACTCTTGGCACAACATGATGACGTGGGAAAAGAGAGGGCCGTCTACTATCTAAGTAGGACTTTGGTTGGATATGAGATCAACTATACGCCAATTGAGAAGTCATTCCTGGCAGTTGTTTTCACTTCCCATAAGCTAAGACACTATATGTTGAGTCACCAAACAAAATTGGTTGCACATATTGATCCTCTCAAGTACCTCCTAAGCAAAGCAGTGCTCACAGGACGACTGGCAAAGTGGGTAATGATTTTAAGCGAGTTCAACATTGAGTATGTAGATAGAAAAGATATCAAAGGACAAGTGATAGTAGATCAACTAGCAGAGGCACCAATTCAAGACCACCAGCCTATTATCTCTGACTTTCCTGATGAATCTATCATGACACTACAACCGACGATCGAGGTATGGCAACTATATTTTGATGGATCATGTATGAACCATGGTGTGGGGGCAGGAATAGTTCTTATCACTTCAGATCATGATACAATTCCAAAGTCTTTCAGACTTAACTTCACATGCACCAATAACATAGCAGAATATGAAGCAACAGTCATTGGTCTAAAGATAGCAATTCAATGGAGAATCAAGAACCTTAGAGTCTTTGGCGATTCGTAGTTGGTCATTAGTCAAGTTAACAATGATTATATGACCAAAGATGAGAAATTCATACCATATAGAGCATAGATGGAAAGACTACGCACCAAGTTCCATTACATTCTCTTCGAGCAGGTCCCAAGAGCACAGAATAAAGCTATAGATGCGATGGCTACCATAGCATCACTGATTGATATGCCAAGTAACAAAAAAAATTCTAGTTTCTAGTGGAGCAACTCTTGGTGCCATCACATCAGGCATCTATCACAAAATCAGTGTGTGTCCTTATTGGTCCTGAATCCCCATGGTACCAAGATGTCTATAGCTATCTCCAAAACAATGTCTTACCTCCAAACTTGTCTAGGAACCAGAGAAAATCCCTCATCCACCAAGCCTCTAGGTATACCATCCTCTTGATTACTCTAGATAGACGAAGTCTAGACAGAGCGTTACTATGATGTCTCACTTCCATGGAGTCCCAGAAAACTTTGTATGAGGTACATGAAGGAATTTGTGGAACCCACGGAGGTGGAAACAACTTAGCTAAGAAGATAATCCACATGGGATACTATTGGCCCATAATAGAGATAGATGCACACAAGCATGTTCAAAGGTGTAGAAAGTGTCAATTTCATGGAGACCTCATCCATGCACCAACCCAGGAAATAAATCCTATCACATCACCATTGCCATTTTCAATGTGGGGATTTGAACTAGTGAGAGAAATTACACCTTCTTCAGCAAATGGACACAAGTACATCATAGCAGAAATGGAGTACTTCACCAAGTGGGTGGAAGAAATTCCCCTTACTTACATCACTGGAAAACAAATAGCAATGTTCATACTTAACCACATCATCTGTTAATACGGGATCCCCCAAACAATCCTGACAGATCATGGTACCCGTTTCCAGAACAAGGATGTTGAAGACCTATGCAAATAGTTCCACATAAAACAAGGGTTCTCCTCATTTTACTACCCTCAAGGGAATGGCCAAGCTGAAGCTACAGATAAAACAATCTTGAAGATCATGAAGAAAACAGTGAAGGAATCAGGGCGAGATTGGCATTTATAGCTTATCCTGCATTATGGGCATACAGAACTAGTGTGAGAACACCTACAGGAGCAACTCATTTCTCCCTAGTCTATGGATCAGAGGTGGTATTACCCCTCAAAATAGAAATCCCATCCCTGAGGATATCATTGAAGAACTTGTTTTTAGATGAAGACTATAGAGTAGAAAGGCTCAGTGAACTAGAGTTACTACATGAAAGAAGGCAGCATGCCTTCGACCACTTACAAGGCTATCAGAATCGCCTAAGAAGGAACCATCATAAGAAGGTAAATCCACAAAAATTTGAGGTAGGAGACCTTGTCCTCATGGAAAATTAGAAGAATCAAGCAGAGCGAGTCAAACCTGGTAAGTTCAAGCCTAACTGGCTAGGACCATTTGTTATTGTAAACTCTACTCAGAGTGGGGCATTCATAGTAGCAACACCAGAAGGAGATTAGCTCCCCGGCTACATAAACAACATGCACCTAAAGAATTTCTACCCTTAAAGGTCTCTATGGTTAAGTCATTTATCTACATATCTAGAAAATACCAAAAAAAAATTAGAAAATACAAAAGTTACCTTGGTGAAAACCTGGCAATCAGGCGCCTCGGCGACAACAAAAAAAAAGGCAAAAAAGTAAAGAGAAATAAAATCACTCTCTCAGTGAAAACCTAGCAATCAAGCGCTATTGAGTAGGTACCTTGGTGAAAACCTAGCAAACAGGCGACAGGTGTTCAAAATCTAGCTTCACCATCAATGAACTCCAAAAGCTTGAGCACACTGCAAAATGCAAGACTGACTACCCAAGCAATATCCAGAAGCACAATCCCCTCTGAGCACCAAGAACTTACCCATGGTTAATACTATTCCACCAGACTAGGGGCGATTCCAAATGTCCTAAAAAATCTTAAAAATCAGAAACTCATCAAAAATTCTAAAAAGATCAAAAATCAAGAGAAAATCAATCTTCATCAAAAACATTCAAAAAATTGCAAAAACCAAAGCAATAAAACCAACTCGGTTATCAAGAGAGAAAGGGGAAATCACACCCAGTCAATCAATGTCACAATCATGAGCTTTGCGAATCAGCATTGGGCTCATCTGACACAGCTTTATCGATCTATCAATTCAATCAACAAGTAGTTGGCAACCAGCCAAACTATCAATTGTCACAATCATGAGCTTTGCGAACCAGCATTGGGCCCATCTAACATAGCTTGATCAGCTACCAACATGATCAAAGCAATTAAATCTATCAATCAAAATTGTCACAATCATGAGCTTTGAGAACAAGCATTGGGCCCATCTAACACAACTTAATCAGTTGCCAACATGATCAACGCAATCAAACCAATCAAGCCTATCCAAAGAGTCGAGCCAATCAAGAGAATCCAAATGCATCGAGGAACCATCCAAAAATGTTGACTAGGTCAGTAAGGTTGGTCAGATGTTAGTCTATATTTCACGGTTATGTTCTTACGCTACTCCAGGATCCACCATGTGAGGAGAGTAGCTATGATAGATCATGACTTATTTTCTTTGATTGATGTCTGTTGAATGTTAACTTTGATTTCAGGGCCATGATGATTTAGGATAAATGCGGTAGGCGTTGTCACTTATCTTGTAGCCACACAGTTCCACGATATGAGCTTAACCCTGAGAAAGAATTGGACATTCCTTCTCTTTTATTTTTCTTGTTTTGTTTATAGAATCAAGAGCTCGCAACACTACTCAGATGGACTTTGGGTGCTTTGGAGTTCTATCTTGGTTTCTATGGTCTTTCCCTTTATGTTGCAAACAAGATCTCACGATGCTATCCAGATGGACTCTAGGGGTGTAGGAGTTCTATCTTATTTTCTTCGCTTTCCCTTTTGGAAATCAAGAGCTCACAATGTTATCCAGATGGACTCTAGGTGCATAGGAGTTCTATCTTGGTTTCTTTGTTTTATATTAATTCATAGGACAAGTGGTATCTAGATGGTCAATATCTGGGTGCTTTTGGCTCTCTTTCTTTTCAAACAGGGAACATAGTTAAACCCAGATGGTCAATATTTGGGTGTACTATGGGTCTCTTTCTAATCAATCTCTTTACTCCTTCTGCTATCAAGAGGTCATGGCGGTATCCAGGTGGTATGTGATCTGGATCATTCGACGCTCTTCCAGAATATCAAAAAATACAAACAAATATGCAATGATGACAAATATTGGAAATAGGGGCAGCGACTTGAGACATTCATCCTTTCTATCAGATGATATCTATCCAAAAAATGTAAAAAGAAAATATTTCTATCATTACATTCTATTAGATCAATCTCAGAGCACAGCTATCCAAACTAACTTTTTTCTAACTAACACATGCATTACTTAGATATTTTTTGCATAGTAGATTGCATTCATTCATTAAGTGCATCAGAAAAGTAAAAAACATGGTAGTTGCATACATGATAAATCATAAAAACACATGCATCCATAAGCATCTCATATAAACATACATTTCATATCTACCATCCTACATGAGCTAATAGTAACATAGGAAAATTAAATCCTTCATATACAAGTCTGCATAATAGAAGCACATTGCATATACATCTCATCATCTAAAACACCAAATCATGTAGAATCATACATATAGCAAGTAAACCATTGAACATCATATCAAAAAACTCTAGCGACATCTCATATAAATCAAAATATCTTAGTACAATGAAGGGTCGCAAGTTTGATCAAAGAAGGTAATCAACATGTATATCAATAAATATCAGTGTATCGGGATACAAAAATGGTACTACTCAGAGTGTATACAATGGCATCACTGCAAAAATGGTACATCATACATAAGGGAATCAGCATGTGCTGCCCCCACCCTTGCCAGGAGGTGGACAAGGGGGTGGCATATTAGAAGGTGGTCTATGAGATGAACTGGGCACTCCAATACCACTTCTCTGGGATCACTGGGCTTGGCTCAATCTCTGGGAAGCAGTGTAGCTAGGCACTCTCTGCTCCACCAAAACTGTGCTCTCATAATGTCATCTCCAGTAATCAATCTCCCTCTGAGCATCTCACCTAGATCAGTAATACCTGTCAAAAATATCTTTGTGTGCAACATCCTGTACACTGTCTATGAATAAGAGGACCTCAGCTTGAGCTTGTCGCTCTCGGGACTCAGCTACTATAACCCAAGCCTCTAAAGCAGTAGCACATTCATCAGATAGGGAAAGTCAGGCCTGAAGCTCCTAAACCTGCTGGGTGAGGTGTGTGCTAGCTAAATGTGGGCCTCTGATTTAGCAGTACACTTCAACATGGTCATTGCTCTTCAATCACATACCGAAATGAATATAGATTAATTCATCCTGCATGTGTGAATGAATCGACCTATTGCCTTCTAGAAGGCAGGAGCATGAGCTTGCTCTCAGGACATTGCAAGCTCAGTGACTACACACTAACCTAAACGAAGGATTTAAAACTATATGATGAAAATAAAATTTTGATTAATCTAAATGATTATGCAATTTGTTGTTCATCCAAGCTACTTAAGATTCAGTTTTAGAAGCACTAAATGAAATGTGAGATATTCATTTTAACAACACCAAATCAAAGTGTGCTCTAAATTA
>MU223230.1:1281342-1298603 GCA_018584345.1 Thuja plicata | reverse complement strand
GGCTTCCTATCTGGTAAATCACTCTATACTACCTGAAACTGATTCCTTTATGGTGGAGAAAAGAGATAGAAGGAGAACATAGAAAATGAAAGCTATATCCTAAATGGTGATGCACCAGAAGATATCTGAAAAATGCACAAATAACCTGACACACAATGAACTAGTTACTCAAGCTTTCTTACACAACCCCACTAAATCATACTATCTGCATGATCAATTTATAAGAAGGCCAATAATGACAATTCCTTTAAAGGAGAAAGACTTCTCACAATTTGGGGAAAAATCTGACTTGAGCACAACTTAAAACCTGCAAACAAGCATGAAGTACTGCATAAAGGCACTAATATGTGATACAAATTAAGGACAAAGAACATCACAGAATTTGTACCAATCACTAGGTACACAATAACAGACTAATAAGGGAAGGCATAAGCTATCTTTCATAATCAAAGGTGTTACAAATCTGTATATTTCTCTGAAATGGGTTACAAAATCTCTTTTCTTCTGTCAAGAACTCAGAAAAAGTTACAAAAAACAGCAAGCCAAAGGGAAGAAGAACCCCTAACAATGAGTCTTCAACTCATATTTATGCATTTTCAAAGCCAACTGCATTATGAAAGCAATAACTTTTGGATCGGATTTGTCCTGTCCAGCCACTGTTTAGGCCCTAAAAGTCATCCCAAAAAATATCAACATAAATACTCCCTCATAGAAGCAGTCTTATCCCTCTAGAAGAGTCACAAAAGTCTCTGAATTGTAATAACTTTTCCGCAGCCCCAAAAATGCATCTTCTGACCTTTTAAAACTGATCTTTCATCTGTAAAATATCTGATTTCCAGCGTCTGAGAAAATATCTAATCTTTCTGCAAACTTAACAACCTGGGCTCTGAAACTGAAAATACGGTGAAGGCAAACGAATGCACCATCAACTCCTTTAAAAAATTTTGCTCTAACAGTTCATTTGCTTTGTCTACATTGCTGCTACGTTTTTTGCACAGTGATCAAAATAAAAGCCTGTGATTGGTCACCGAGCGATTCACATTGTCACACCAAAAAATGTCACCATTTTTTTGTTTAAATTTTAGGATCAGGCGATTGCGCGACTGCATTAAGTCTCTTTGTCGCGGGCCTTTGTCACTAACCATGGTTTCTTCTCAAGACTTGGCGACAACGTGCTTTCTTACCCTTAGCTAACCTGAGTAATGATCTGGCGATCATGCGACATAACTGAAGTCATAGTCACGCAGAGTTAACATTAACTCATCATTCATTCCCAAACCTTGCGACTAACTGTCTTTCTTAGCCTTTACGGTGATCTCCCGTTGCCAAATGTTTAACTTCTATTTCAAGACTACGCGACAATGCCTAGTCGCCCAGTCGGGAGATATGAGTCCTGAGCTTTGGACTTTACTGTAACAGGTCTTATGTGCCCCTTTTCCGCTTCTGACGACTGCGTGACATACCTTTATCGCCAAGTCGGGAGGACCTTTTCCTTAGGGCACCTTTCTTCTCAGACTCCGCGACCACCACTGGATCTTCTTATTCCTTCATCTGACGGCTGTCGCTTAATCGCCAAATGTGTGAGCCTACCCTTAAATCTTCCTCAGACACTGCGACTGACAGGAAAGCACCTTAGTCTGGAAGTCGCTGAATCCATTTTCTTCTTCTGGCGACCACCCGACAACCTTTTAATATCCACCTACTTTATGATAGATGTCATGCAGCCATTTGCTCACTCAATGCATAATGGAGAACTGAGTTGTCATCCTGTTTTAGTGACATCCCGACTAAGCACTACTGTAAACCACAGACGGTTAGTCGCGAAGTTTGGGTTAAAATATCTTAACCGCCATCCCATTTTGAGACTACGCGACTAAAGGCCTGACTTTACTTTCAACTTTGATTGATCTGGCGATAACGCAACAAGAAGTAATCGCGAAGTCTAAGAACATTTTCATAAATGTTAAGAATCTGTCGCGATCACCCGATTGAGCAGTGGGTCCCATCTTCATAGAGCCTTATGACATGATTATCCCGTGACTACCTGACTATGAAGAAATCGCTAAGTCTCATAACACTGAAGGAATATGCTGAACCATTATGAGACCACGCGACCAAAGGGAAACGCACAGTCGGGAAGACAAATTGAATAGTCGCTCAGGGTAACGCGACGAGGCGACCAAAATTAAAACACATGCCTTAAGTGAAAGGAAAAAGTAACTGCGAAAAAGAAGCGCCATGACTGAAGGCTTATTTTCATCGTTTATCATTGGAAGACTAAGGGTTTTTAGGGTTTTTTGCAAATTTGAGCAAGGTTTTAGGCTTGAAAACCTTAATCCATTCAGAACATAACAAATCCACCTGATTGATCTTGGTACCGAATATCGGTAACACTGATTAAGACAACAGATCTACTTAAACAGTTCATTATCAGATATAGTGTATATCTGCCTTACAGAAGGTTGCAGCCTTCACCATTTCAGCACTGAGCTCTTGGACAGTGTGTCCTCACCCCTAACAGGGTTACTTGTAAAAGACTCCTAGCAGGGTCTGACCTTTGACTAGGTCTCTGTACTTATTGCATTGTAAAGATCAACTCCTAACAGGGTTGTAATATCTTCTAACAAGGATCATTATAAACTAGTACAGTTATTTGTGGGTGCTAATTCCCACCAGGGTTTTTATCTAATTTGGTTTTTCCCATCACCAAAATTGTGTTGTTCAATTTTGTGTTATCTTATTGAGTGTATGTTTAAAGTTATTATGTACTTAATTAAAAAATAATTGAATCTTGTAGATAACTGATTCACCCCCCCGCCCCTCTCAGTTATCTCTTGGGACTATTCCTAATAAAAGAATCACTACCACTTTTCCATGTGGAGCTATAAAATTCCACCCACCGTGCTGAGGAGATAACTACAAACCCCACTCGGATAATAGTAACAAAAGAAGGAAGTGACAACTAAGGAAGGGGATCCTGATAGCTCTCTATCTCAAGATGTACTACATATACTGCAAGGTAAAACTCACTAATCTATAGGCAATCAAAATATATAGGAAATGTAAGCTATATATAGGAAGGTGTCATCATATACGTCTAACCCTTAAGTTTCATCATGGTAACCTCTCTAGACCCCAACACTCAAGTGACCATATTGGTATCAATGACCTCTCAAATAGACGAAGTCACTAACTATGCTACACACACACCTCTCAAGGTGGAAAACATCATCCCATCTTCCATCTTAGCCTATACTAGTGCTCAATCAAGGGTGAGGAACCATATCTTATTAATTCATTTTAAAACCCCCATTAATATATCATATTAGCACTTGTTAAGATTACTTGCAATAAGTGATCCTGACATCTAATTGTGGGCCCCGACACTTATTGCAACCTACCCCCTGCTACACAACTAGATAACCTACCCTAAGCTCACATATCACACATTAATCTAAAAAGGGTACATACATATGAAAACCCAAATCCAGTTCCTTACAAGATAACAAGAGAAATCAAAACATAAAAATATACTCTCAAAGAATTCATAAACAACATGAGATTACAAAGCTAGGGTTTGGTAAGAGAAAGCAAGCCACAACCACATCAAGAACATAAAGACAGAAAACACATCCCAAGCCTCTGTAACTTTTCCCTAAGGTCATTCTATTTCTTGAAATAAACATCCATAGTAAAAATAATTCTACACTGAGAGAAAAGCACTATTTTCACCATATAAAATAATAAGAAAATATCATTGCACATCAAAACTATTAATGATGTAATCAAATTTTAAGATAGGCCAAAGAAAATACATCTTTTATATATTATTCTATTAAACCCACACATAAATTTCTTTATTCAAGGCTACAAAATAACAATATAATGTACATTAATATATAAAGAAAACTAGAACTAACCCTAAAATTAATTATAAATTAATTATTAATTAATAATCTTCTAATAACAAAATACTAACATTAATAATAAAAATTTATTATTAATATTTAATACCTAATAAAAAACATTAATTAAAATTAATTTAATATTTTTATAAAAAACATATTTAATAATAATAAAATTTAAATTAATTAAATTAAATATTTTTTTTGAAAAAATAAAATAAAAAATGAAATGGGAGGGGACGGGCCCCACGTCCCTTCCCTTAGTTACGACTGTCGTGTCGGCTATCTTAGTTGTCGATGTCGGTCAATCCATGGTTGCGGGGTGGTTGGGGGTAAAAACCCCACCGCCCACCATATATTTAAAGTTATTTATTTATTTATTTTTTGTTTTATTTTACAATATATTTTTTAAAAAAATACAACATTTATGCATAAATATATTTTTCTTCCAATATCTATTAGGGGAGAATTTAATTTTTGAAACCATGAAGATCTATAAGGTTTATACTATAAAAATTTAAAACTCAATTGAATCTATAAAATTTAGAAAACCAAATTTAATCAAATGAAAGACAGATTTGAACTGGGTTTTCTAATAATTCAAATTCACAATTGTTTTAAATGAAAACCTTGCTTGTCCAATAATATTCTAATAGATCTGGGTTCTACAGAAATTTCTCTTCACATAAATCAATATTAATTTCTCAAATTTCCTCAACCATAGAGGATAACGATTCAATAATACAAAGCCAAGATCATCCTCCATAATCAAATTGCATTTAAAATTAGACAATCACATAGAAATCAATATTTTCAAAAGTAAAATTACAAGAATTATCAAAGCCTACCTAGAATTTACTAATAGATCTGAAACAACAATGGCTTGAAACAAAGATTCAAAGATTCTAAAATACTCCTAAGCTTTCAAAATAAATCCTTCACCCAAAATCCAGACACCGAAAATTCAATCCTCCAAACTTGTGTAGCTCATAATGAAAAGAAAAATTTCTAATAAAGAGAAAACCACTTACCCTCCTTCATGCAATCCCATAAACACGAACTCAACTCTAACTAGTCTAACTCAACTTCTCTTTTTTGAAAGAAATTAAACATTAAATACAATAAATACCTTTTATTATGTAACTCACAATTATCAATTAAAACAACTTGCATATGAATTTATAATTTAATTTTATCAATTGCAATGTGCAAGTAATTACATAAATATTATTATAAATACATTAAATATTTAAAGCACAATATTAATCATGCAACTAAATATTTAAATATGAAATAAATAAAAAAGGCTTATAAATTCTCAATTTGAGTTAAATAGTTAATTAAATCCAAATATTCTATAATTAAACTTTTAATTAAATTTCTTTATTTTAAACATGGGCATTTAATTAATTTTCATTAATTAAATACCCTATATTTAATATTTAATTAAACCAACATAAATATAGGCTTAATTATTTACTTACACTAATTATCCCTAACAATAACCAATTCACATAAAGTGATGAAGTACATTAACCAGATAATAGCACACACAATGAAGTCAACCAAATCAAAGCACAAACAAACTCAACAGGAAGGGATCCATGAATTCACGTCATCTGGACAAATTCGAGTAGGGAATCCAAACTGATTCTTTTCCAATTATAGGACAAAATAGATTTAGGATAAGGTTTTGGGTCTAACTGTTAACTCCCCTCTTTTACCATTTGAGATACATATATGGGCACGCTCACTCTTGCCAATTCAGGGAAGATGATGCCTAGTACCTACAAACATTTCATCACAAGAACAAGCATGTACATCCAATATATATAATAATAAATAATGACATGGATCGGTCGATCATGTGGATCTCACAATCTGAGTCACTACATCTCTATCCTCTACCGCATCAAACATGCCAACAAGAATATAAACATATATGCTAACCATACACATGCAAGTATGGGGTAAGTAACATCACAAATCTAACATTAATATATGAGAAATAACATCATGAAAATCATCTCGCCATCTATCTACAAAAACATGATATCAGAAATAACTAATAACTAATCATAATGAAATTATCATAAATCCAAACATCACCAACCAAATGAGATATTAAATGCTCACATAAATTGTGGCCTAAAAGAATTTGACATAATCAACTGAAAATAATAGCCTAAAAGAGTTTGGCACCAATAACTAAAAGCAAACTATGGGTGGGTATTACATCCACCCCTAGATTTAGGCTTACTCCTAGAAGCCCGTAAACAAATAGGGATATAAATCCTAGAATCTTATTGTGTCTTCCCAAGTCACCGACGAATCATTATTTGGGTCCCATTTGACCCTTACCTACTTGATGGTGTGACCCCTGAGAGTCAAATCCCACTGCTGAAGAATGCGAATGGGGTCCAAAGTCCTCTACCTGTAAGGCATTCCAATCAAGAACATGTACAATATATGGAATATAGCATCTAAGTACTGAAACATGGAAAACATCATGAACATGAGATAAGCTGGGTGACAATGAAAGATGGTAAGAAATTGGTTATCCTCTCTAGGATCTCAAATGGCCAAACAAAATAAGGGGCCAACTTCAAACCCTTTCCATAATGGATTGGATTCTTCCACGGATGCACCCTCAGAAAAACTCTTTCACCAACTGCAAACTACCTATCCACTCTGTGAGCATCTGCATACTTCTTCTGCAAATCCTGTATAGTGGTCAAATGATCACGAATATGCTCTACCTACTGCTCCATATCTCAAAGCATGTTTGGACCAAGGAGAATATGATCCTCCAATCTATCCCAACTCAAAGGTGTACGACAAGGATGACCATACAAAGCATGGAAAGGTGACATGCCAATAGAGCTATGATAACCATTATTATATCCAAACACAACTAGGTAAAAATAATCCTCCCAATGAGTCTATCTATCCATGACATACATCCTCAATATGTCCTCTAGAACCTAATTGACCAACTTTGTCTATCCATCGATCTCAGGATGGTACACCGAACTGAAATTCAGTTGGGCACCAAGATCATGCTGTAATGATGTCCAAAATGCAAAAGTGAACAAAGGATTTCAATCTGAGATAATCCTACAAGGAATACCATGTATTCTCACAATTTCCTACATAAAGACTTTGGGTACTGAAGCCGCTGTATAGGATGTCCTCATAGGAGATAAATGTGCTACCTTGGTCAACTGATCAATAGTCACTATGAGAGCATCATGTCTGCGAGGATTCAAAGGAAAATCTACTATGAAATCCATCGATATGATATCCCATTTCTAGGATGGAATGATAGTTTTTTGTAAAAGCCTTGTTGGATGCTGATGTTCTTCCTTAATCCTTTGACACTTTAGGCACCTTACAACAAAATCAGAAATGTCACACTTCATACCAAACCAATGATAGATCTTTTGAAGGTCTGCATGCATCTTTTTGATACTTGGATGTGCCAAATAAGGTGCATGATAAGCCTTAGATAAACCCAATGTACGTAGATCATCTGATGGTGGTACATATATTCGGCTCATGTGTCACAGAAGACCATCCAAATCCAAAACAAAACCTGAGAATCTACCCTCCAAAGGTCTCCCTTACTCAATATATTTCATCATCTCCTGATACCATGTATCATTAGGAAGTTCTTGGAGTATTGTACTCTGCAAGTCCACACTAAGAGTCAAAAATGAAATAGCCTAGCCCCTACGACTTAAAGCATCATCCACTATATTCTCCTTACCCTAATTTTACTTTATCTCAAAGTCATAATCACAAAGAAATTCCATCCACCATATTTTTCTAGCATTCAAATTAGGCTGGGTAAAGGTATACTATAGAGTGCGATGATCACTATGAATCTCAAATCGATGTCCCAACAAAAAATGTCTCCATCGGACTAATGCATGAACTACAACTGCTATCTAAAGATCGTGTGTAGGGTAGTTCAACTTGTGATCCTTGAGTTTGTGAGATTCATAAGAAATCACTTGTCCTTCTTGCATAAGCACTGCTCCAATTCCCTCCAACAAAGCATTTGCACATACCATAAAGTCACCCTCTGGATATGCAACTGCTAAGATAGGTGTGGTGGAACCCAAATTTACAAGACAAGTTTGTATGTCTAAATAGTTTAGGGAAGTATATTCTATGCCTTTAGTATTTATTTTTTATCCTTTTATTTCATCATTTGTTCCTTCCATTGATAATTTATGCTTGCAAAATTCCTAACTTTTGAATTCACCTGATTAATTCATGCATTTATCCTATTAGATTAACTATGTTTTAAAATCTTGTATTCTGCGGCTTGCATATTTTAAAATTCATACATATAGCTGTTGTTTGTGTTTTCATAGTTTTCTTCTTTACTTTATAATTTTATGCAGATCCACGCGACAGCTAAAATTCAACAGAGATCAACGGTCAGTGTAATCCCGCGATCGAAAGATGCATGATATCTATACATTAAGGGAACACACCTCGATGACATCTGGCATTGATGACGTCGTGGGTCCCCGATTAAGAAAATAAAGTAAACTAAGCATCGAGCAAGTTAAGATTCATCCAACGGTCGGCGTATTTCCACAAAGAAAAGATGCACATAATCTATCCATTAAGGTGTCATGCTTAAGTGACACGCGTACCGGGCACACCAAGCATATAAAGATAATATGATGAAGACATATATGGCATCATTTGGTTTGTTGGACAAGTTGACAGGGATACACGTCAGTTTTATATGACATATTTATCAACAGTTAATGTTCGGTGAAGATATACGGTCGACGTGTTTCTACAAAGAAGAGATGCATGATATCTACCCATTAAGGCATTACGCTTGAACGAAACATGTACTAGGCCTACAGATATTCTGAATAGTGGGACAACAAGGATGTAATTTCCAGTTTCTAATTTATTGAGTAGGCTGACAAGGATGCTCGTCATTTATAAAGCACGTTAAAATATGAGCTACTAAAGATCTCATCATTTAGCACATGGTTATAGTCAATGGTGATCTCTTAACCAAGGGATAAAGATGATCGGGTTTTAATTTAAGTCGTGGGTTCATTAGCGGTTAAAGACCAAAAAATTTCAAAATTAATCAATGGAAAATGTGAAGCCTTGAAGGGAAAGTAATCGACATCTAACCATCAAGGGAATGCACCTTGATGACATCTGGCATTCATGATGTCATTGGTCTCGATTGAGAAGATGAAGTAAAGACACAACAAGTAAGAGAGATCTATAGTTTAGCACGACAACACGATGGAGAAATAAATGGGTTTTAACCAATAAGTGATAGAGAAGGATGCGACACATGTCATCAACAGGAAAATGACAAAAGGCCTTAGCAACAATATTAAAACTGATTTTCTACATAGAATTTTAAAAATTAAACATTTTAATATACTTAGGGGTTTCTTTATTATTGATTATTCAACTTTGCATGTAGAAAACAAAGATGGCAAATGTGGTTTGATTAGACGGTCTAGATTATCGACGTTGTGACAAAGGATCGCATATAGACATGATGATCGACATGATGGTTGTAGTCGATGAAAGGTGACAAATGTGATTCCAGATACCATGCACAAGAATATCTATGTGATTGACATGCCCGGAGAAAATGATTCAGAATTATCGATGCAAGATGAAGGATATGTTAGAAATAATTGCTCTGGTTCTGAAGTCGACAAATACTATTATATTAGACTAGGTTATTTGATGTATCAACAATGATATCTAGTTCCATGCAAATGTTATGAATGAGGGATGGGCATGCAATTGGAGTATCATTATGATGCAGATCTATTGTTTAAGTTATTCTCACATACATATAGTGAAAGAATTGAGACTTAATCGGTCGATAACTATTATTGAATAAGGATAATTGGTTATTCCTTTGTTGAAATTAAAACATTTGGTTATTGATCACCAGGTTAGGTATTTGTTAGGAAACATCATGTTGATCTGAAGATTGTCTACATCCTTTGGTTTCATACTTATAAGGATACCAAGATCAACACATAAAAGAAGAATAAGACTTATTGTTACTATAGTTAGATGGGATAGATGGATCAATAACTGCAAATGTGAACTCTATTGTACTATTTTTTTGTAATCAATAAATATAAGTCTTTTTTCTTCATATACACAATTGTTTCATTAATCATTTTACAATTAGTCCCTCAGATAAACCAATATAACTTCTTCAAAGTGATCGTTTGATGTGCATGCCTCCTAATTTGATTCATAGTATATATTTCAATTGGTTTTCTCATTTTGCATGGTTAAATTCTATTGATTGAGGCCTCAATCAATCGGTCTATCATCTGAGAAGTATTATCCTTTTGAAATATCTCTGAATTTGTTTTAAGTTACATGTACATTTCATAACACCTTTGAAGTGATAAGTTTTCTTGTAAAACTGTCTCTGAGGTTGAACATGGGATTGGAATGATAGTGACTCTATTTCCCATGGTTGATTAAGGTACTGGTCTTTCTTTCTTATTGGGTTATGGTCATAGTTTCATTGTTTATAGTTTTGAGATACTATACACATCTTTTCTATTTAGTTCATATCTTATATCAATCAACAATTCTTTAAATATGTGCAACATTACATTTAGCACTTGAAAGTTCATTGCTCCTATTTAAGGATCTCATTAGTATGTTTCCATACTCTAGGATAAATAATTTGAACCAAAAAATTATCTTCTCTAAAAGGCCTTTAAGATTTGGAAGACAAGTTTAGGGTATAGGCCCACCAGCCTTGGTTCTGCAGAGCCAAAATTGTAGAAGGTTGATACTTGGAATAGGTTGAAACCTTGTTTGTTGGAAAATCACTTGGGTTTCTTATCATTGGATAGGCAAAATCCATAGGAAATCCAATCTTTTGATTTGAGCACCAACACCCAGAACACTGGATCTCAATTCACTAACAAAGTATGGAGAACTATACAAAAGGAAGGCAATATAGGACAAGCTCAAGAAGGAGTGCAAAAATTCACAAGTCCTAGATACTACAAAGTAAATCCTATTGCAAATAGTTTCTGACACACAAATTGATCAAAATGCACCAATCCTTGATAAACTAGCAGTTCTGACCAAGGCCATAACATCACAGAATGCAGAAGCTAACAAGGTCATTGAAGAACATGTAGAAGAGAAGTGTCACTACAAGCTAACCGAGAAAATCAGCCAAGAAGTGGCAAAGAACAAAGTAAAACTTTCCGAGCTAGTAACTACACTAGAACCAATCATATCAGGAGTAGTTAACTTAGTTCAAAAGTTGTGCAAACTAGAGCAATTCATTACCAATCATAGTGAAATTTTTTCTAAAATAAATGAGTATCTGAAAGCTAATGCACAAAGTCTATCAACTGAGCCAAATGCATTCAAACTGCATTATGAGAGAATTGCATAATCGAAATGGTTGAGACTTGAAATTCAAAAGGAAGAAAGCAAAATCAAAGATGAATTAATAGAGATCCAAGCTATGTTACTCCCAAATCTCACATTGTTGCTACAACACGACTTTGGCAAATACTCTAATTGCCACCCCAGAGATATCAGTCACAGAGAGTAATATCTATGACATGCACGCCGGAATAACTTTGGAGCACATGACCCTCAAAAACCTCAAGGAGAAATGGGAAAAGTTGATGGAAGCCATATAGAAATCCCATTCACACATATTTGACAAGTTGTAAGTACTACATCTTTGTCATTAATTTCTAAAAAAGGGGAAAATGTATGTACCAAAGGGGGAAAATGTACCAAGGCATGCACATAGGGGGAGTCATTGAAAAGGTAATTACACTTGTTGTATACATTGTACATATCAATTTTTTATACTAATGCCAAAGGGGAGATTGATAATCATTAAAGGATCAGAAGTTATCATTAGTATACAAGGAAATAGTTTTGGACCATCGCTCACAGTGTACACCGACAGACGATTTATAGTGTAACCCGAGGAAGACAGTTCACAGTGTAAACTGAGCACAATAGATCATAGAGTAAACCGAGCACAAAATGTCTATAGAGTAAACTGATTAGAAGGATTACAAAGACATCACTGAGCACAGTCTTATAGAGACATCACTGAGAATAGTCTATAGAGTATACCGAGCACCAGTCTACCAAGAGACAATTTTATTCCCGAGAAAAGTGGATCTTATCTACACATTAGCTAAAGCACTTTACTCTTTAAATTAGCTTTTTTCTTAGCTTGAAAATCATTTTTTGTGGATCAAGAACAATGATAATTATGGATTTAATTAGGATCAAGAAAAGCATGAAACCTAATTAGGTCATAATCTTGTATAAATAGATGTAGTAATCAATCAAGAAGATGATGATTGTAGCCATAGAGGACATCTAAGGATCAGACATATTTTTTCATGCACAAGGAAAGATAAAGAAGAATTTGGTTTATCAAGAACTACATACAGGGCTATTGATCAGTAATAGATGTATTATCCATCATAGTAAGGTGATTTTTTTTTGTGAACTTAATGGATCTGTAATCAACAATTCAAGATTGCAAGCTATCAGGTCATAAGTATTTTTGTCTACTCTCTAATAATTGTAGCAAATATAATAAATCCTTCAAGAAGGTGGACTTAACAATATTATTGTAAATCTCTTAACTGAGTACACACATACATTGTGTTGTTAAAATCTCTTAACTGAGTAGACTTAACAAGTCTGAAAAGTTACTCCTAATAGGGTAAGATCATCAGAAGTGATCACAACTTGTAGCTTTAACCGACACCTTCCATTCTACAGATAGTGAAGCTTTGTGGGTTTCATCCCCACCATAGTTTTTACCTTCTAATAGGGGTTTTCTACATTATCAATTCTTGTTTCATGTGTAAATGAGTTTCATGAATGTTTCTATGTTTGTTTACATGCATTTACATTTATGCTATGATATTACATACACAAGGTAGTAAAACAATAATGGTTGGTTATACAAGCAATGAGTAACAAGGTTAAGTGATAAAAGTTTTAAGGGTACTGATTTACCCCTCCCCTCTTAGTACACACCCTTCCATTATTCCAACATTTGAAAATGATATGCTTGTGTAACAACCTGCTGAAAGAATGGTATTTTTCTGCCAATTGGCATATAAATCTTCTAATAGATTGGAGCCTTCCTTTTAATGATCTCCTTTGGATAATTTTTTTAGGTGTTTCCATCTCCATAATTTCTTGCACCTTTTCCCAATATACCTATATTTCTTTGGCTAAAACCATGTATCCCAATAACTTTCCAGATTGGAAACCAAATGCACACTTTTTAGGATTTAACCTCAGTTTTAATTGTTCCAATCTTGTAATATTTTCTCTAAAATAGGTAGATGATCTTTTCTTTCATGTGACTTGGCCAAAATGTCATCCACATAATCTTCAAGGAATGTGTGCATCATGTCATGGAAAATTGTAGTCATTGCCCTTTAATATGTAGCTCCAACATTTTTAAGGCCGAAGGGCATGACATTCCAACAAAAGGTACCCCAAGGGCAAGTAAAAAGAGTCTTCTCTTGATCTTTGGGTGCTATTTTGATTTGATTGTAACCACTAAATCCATCCATTAAAGAGAACATGGAGTGTCCCGCTATCAAATCTACTATAGCATTAATGCTTGGTAATGGAAAATCATCTTTAGGGAAAGCAAGGTTGAGATATCTAGAATCGGTGCACACTCAGATAGACTTGTCATGCTTTGTCACTAGTACAATGTTTGAAATCTATTATGCATAGGCTATGACTCTTATGAACCAACTTTTAGTAACTTCTTTAACCAACAAATCTATGTGAGGATGCATCTTTCTTAACTTTTTATTAACTGGTTTTACTCCGGGTCTCACATTGAGATGATGCATTATGAAACTAGGATCTAATCCTTGCATATCCGCATAAGACCACGCAAAATTGATTTTATTTTTTTGGAAGAACTTGATGAAATCCTTTCCTTCTGTTGGAGTTAAAGATGCTGCAAGATGTAGGAGCTTGGGTTTCAATTTCGTGCCAATGTTAACTTTTTATATTGGTTCAATTAATATGGGAGATATTTCCTCTTCATGTTCAGGCAAAGTCTCTAATCTCTCTTCCTTAGATGCCACAATTGGGTTTTCACCTTCAGAAACATCCTTTATTATTACGTTTTTGGATCTAGCACTACTACATGGTGGTTTTCACCGCTAGACCATTTCATTTTTTTACTTTTTTGCTTTTTTACTTTTTTCTTATAGATTGAGAGATTGTACACTTGCTTCCATCATCATGCTTGGATCAAATTCATTGGTGGAAGATGGTTCAACCGTATTGAGGTATTGGGCCATGGTATTGTTATTAGGGAAATACAGTATGTCATTAGATTTGGTCAAATCCCAATAAATTAGCTCAGGATGGATCAGAGATAATGATTCATTAGGTAAGCTTTCATTTACGGGGTTTAAGGACATGACTTCATTCGAAGGTTCGTACATTGTATCACTTAAAATGATGACATGAGCTTGCTCAAGGTGTTCCATAGAAGTTAGATCAAAATTCTCTTCACTTGAGTCCTTTTGGATTTCTATGGGAAAAAATACACGTGGATTAAACCCAATGTTTAAATCTCCTCCCCACGAAGGTACCCATGGTTCATCTACCCATTGATTTTCACTAGATGTTTGTCTTAGATTTGATGCTTGAGGATCGTTTTGCACTTGTGTAGAACTCGACCCTTGGTCTTTATTGGCTTGTTGGCTTGTACTTGATATAGGAGCATAAGTATGAATGACATCTATTTCCTTGTCATGACAAGAAGCTTCAGATAAAGAATCCCATTCATATTCATCAGAGTCATCTTCACTTTCAGATCCTAACATATGTACATGTTCATAGGAATCATGAACATGGCTTGAACTACTTCCTTACTCTTGATATCCTATGCCTAATTTTTCATCCTTGGATCTCCAAGGAAATTGAATGGGTTCTAACAAGCCTTTATTTCTTATGCCTAGGGGTCCTCTTCCCTTATAAACCATCATTTGCATGATTTGGAATCCTTTGCCACATTGGTCGGTTTGAATGTTAAAGTTTGGGAACACTTGTACTATCCTCATCTTTATAAAGCCATTGCAAGACTTCATTATCTTCTTTTTCTAAAGTTGATTGATCACTTTCCCTCACAAAATGGGAATTGTACTTTTTAGGTTGATGAGAACTAGAAGGTTTTCCATGTGTCCTTGGAGAAGTGGGTAAGTCAAATAATGAAACAAAATATTCCCCCACTCCTTTTTGATGTATTTTACATTGTTTATCCTCATTGTGCATCATTTCATTCATCTTTTGATAATTTTTCTCTTTGGCTTGTTCTCTTTCAACCCTAGAAGGTCTCAAACTTTCTTCCCTTGGAGTAGAAACTTTTACCAAAAGGTCATTAGAAATTTCACCCTCAAAACTAACCTTCTATTTTACCTTAGTCGATGTGGATAAGTTAGTTTCATTGGAACTTGAGGTACAAGTAGCATTTAATGTCAAACTAGGACCTTCTTCCTTAGTTTCTTCAATGATTGCACTAGGAATGAATCCTTCTCTATTGTGTGGAATAAATAACTCATGTATAGGTTTCACCATGTTACAATATTGAAAGGGATTTGAGTCTCCTCCAATAGTAATTTCCTCACCCATGTATGGAAATTTGATAGATTGGTGATATGTTTAAGATACCACTTGCATTTCATGAATCCACGACCTTCCTAACAAGATGTTATAAGTTAATTTAATATCTAGGACTTCACAAACAATATATTTCTTGATCGGGCCCACTTGAATGGGAAAAACCAACATTCCTTTGGAAGACCTCTCCTCCTCATCATAAGTTTTGATGGTGATTTTCTTCTTTGGATCAATGGATGATTTAGATAACCCTAAAGCCTTAAATAGACTCAAGGTACAAATATTTAGACCAACTCCTCCATCAATGAGAACTCTTTTGACACGGTGTTTGGATCAAGACCTCTTTATGAAATGGGAGGTTTTGAGGATGATTTATAGACATGTCATCTTGTTCGTAAAATGATAGACAATGAGGTGTAATGAGATGACCCGCCATGTTTTGAAACATTTCTTCCTCCAAGTTTTCAGGAACGGTTGTTTCCACAAGGGCTTTCTCCAATATTTCCTTATGATTAGGAAAAAGTTTCAATAGCTCCAAGATGGAAATTTGAGCTGGTGTCTTCTATAATTGATCCACTAAGCTATAGGGCTTCATTGAAGAAGTTGTTTTCTTTGTCAAAGTGGTTGCTTGAGTAGGACCAAAAGGTTTAGGAGCACTTCCTTGTAGGGTGATCTGTGCTGCTAGCCCTCTAGTGACAACATTAGAGGTCTCTTTGCTAGGTTGTTCCTTCACCACCACAACATTGATAGTATTTTTATGTCCTGATAGGGCATTGATAGTATTATCATAGCTATGGGTAAAGTTCACTTTTTTGTTACCTCTTGAATTATTTCCATTGTTGTTAGTATTTGAAGATTCTCCTTTCTCATGTTTGAAGAAAGGTGTTTTGAAATCTGTGTGACCTTCATTATTTTGGGGTCCTTCCACTTTGATCACTCAATTATCAATGAGGTCTTGAGCCACATGTTTCAATAGCATACAATCATTTATCTTATGCCCTCTATTCTGATGGTATTCACAATGGTTCGACTCACTCCACCATGATGGTTTCACTTGTGGCTCATAGGGTTGAGATTTAGGTAAGTCAATAAATTTATTTTCAATGAATGTCCTCAATGAATTTTCAAGAGGTTCACCCAAGAGTGTGAATTTCCTTCTAGGTGATGGAGCAAAGAAGGGTTTAGGATTGCTAGCCTCTTGATTGTTCACTAAATTGTTGTTGTTGTTATTGAAGGGAACCTTAGGTGCTTGATTCGCATTGTTGGCTTGGTTAGATCCTTGCATGAGATTGAATGGAGTGGCTTTTAATTTTTTTGCTTCCAAAACACCATCATTTACCACACCCTTGTTAGTATTCTTGATCCAAAACTGATAGTTATTGTTGAAGTTGATAAACGCAGCTTCACCCAAGATCACCTGCATGCATAACTGTCACAAGAAGAAGCAAGAAATAGAAGAAAAAGAAGGCAGCTATGGAGGCCAAAAGGCCAGAGACATCGTGTGCAACAGAAAACAATATATTAAAAATATGTTTCTATCAATTACAATCTGATGTAAAAACTCTGTAATGAAAACTAACAAGTGAATCCTTATAAAAGGAAACATGAAACCCTAAAAGGGAAACCCTAAGGTTAGCTGAAGCAAACTAGAGT
>MU223230.1:1254962-1281292 GCA_018584345.1 Thuja plicata | reverse complement strand
GACTATTACTCTAACACCCCCCCTTAAGATAAGCTTAGGGAGAAGCAAAACCTAGGAAACTACTGCAGAAAGAAGGAAAGATGGGTCCCGGCAACAAGGCCTGATCAGGTACCCAAAACATAAAAGGAAAAAGATGTCCTAGAGAGAGGAACAAGAATAGAGCAAGAAGCATCTCCGAAGCAAGGAGTTGTAAACTCTGTCAGAAGAGACTACTGGAACCCCCACTAAAGTGCATGACCAGGTAGAGAAGACAAATGTCTGAAGAGCTAATCAATCAAACCAGGAAGCAATAGAACCAACAGGTGAACCCCCCCATAATGCTGAACTGGGAGAGGTGACAGGAACACTGAAATGCAATGCCAGAAATATCTGCAGAAGAAGAACCAGGAACACCAACAGTGCAACAGAAGTACACACACAGGATAAAGGGCGGTGTCATCGACACACAGCATGGGCTAATGTCATGGAAGGTACGCTCACTTGACAAAGGTGGATGCACCTAAAGTGGCATAAGCATCGTAACCCCCAATGGCACTTTATAACAGAGTGCGAGTACATCAACCATACAAGGTGTACAAGATCCCAGAAATGCAGAAGAAGGAACTTTATCTTAGTGTGTTTACAAAAAAATAATGCATCAGAAGGAGCATGCAAGCTCAGAAGTCAGAAAGAAGAGTGAACCAGAAGTACAGTAGAACAGATCCCAGGACCTGTAAACCCAAGCAATCCACCAGAGTGCATAAACTGCCAAACTCAGAGGAGAGAAAACCTAGAGTAGAATCTATAAAAAATACCCCTGCAACTGCATAGTACACTGAACCAGCTTTTCGACGATATCTTGTTTGCCAAAAACGGAGTCTGGATGAGCCAGATATGGCTCCCGGAAGGCAAAGAAAGACATCGGACTTCAACAGAAAAAAACACTATCAAAATGGTAGAACCCAAAACCCTAACCTCTATCATTGGAAATTTCTTGGAAAGAGCTTTCCGACGGTATATGGAAGTCAGAAAAAGACCCCCGTATGCTCAAGATAGAGCAAAAAAGGCCCAGGTACCCCTAAAAAACCAAAAAAGGTTACAAATGAGCCCCTGGGGATGAAAAATTTGGGCCCCCGGGCGCATGGCGCGCACCGGGGGCTGGGCCACAATCCCTGGTCACCCATGTGACTGCGCGGGTAGCATAAGGGCCCACGGGGGCTACAAAAAAAGGCGCCACTGCTGGGGGAGCAGTGGCGGAGCGGCCGGAGCGGAGTAACACCGGCGGAGAGCAGAGAAAGCGCGGGACGCGGTGGCGCAGAGAATAGAGGGGCAGCCGCGGAGCGTAGGACCGCCGGAGGGGAGGGGCCACTGAGTGGCTGAGCGGCAGGGGCCGTGGAGAGGCCGCAGGGGCGGGGGGGGCCGCGGGTTGCGGTGTTGCTGGGGGGGCTGGGTCAGCCACCGACCGGCGCCGGTGGAGCGCCAGTGGCCCGGCGGTGGTGCGGCGGCGGCACCCAACAAATAACAAAGGCCGCGTTAAGACAAATGCAAAAATCATTTAAAAAATGATTTTTATTTTTATTTTTTTTTATTTGCGTGTCCGTACGGCCCTAGAAGGCCGAAAAAAATTTGCCAGATGCCCCGGTGTCCAAAATGGACAAAATTTATATGGATTCTGGGGTTTTTGGGCCTTCTGGACGTAATGGTAATGTTTGTTTGGGCCCAAAGTGACCAGAAACAAAGGTCCCCCTTAAATCCACACAAAACCTTCTGCAAAACCTCTGAAACCCTTTGTGCTTCAACAAAACTCAAACGGCAAACAGCAGGAGAGCTCTGATACCATGTTGAAGTTGATAAACGTAGCTTCACCCAAGATCACC
Organism: Thuja plicata; assembly: GCA_018584345.1. Taxonomy (NCBI): domain Eukaryota; kingdom Viridiplantae; phylum Streptophyta; class Pinopsida; order Cupressales; family Cupressaceae; genus Thuja; species Thuja plicata. The sequence goes on along the minus strand of MU223230.1, from coordinate 1,279,436 downwards.
TGCATGCATAACTGTCATGAGAAGAAGCAAGAAACAGAAGACAAATAAGGCACCTATGGAGGCCAAAAGGCCAGAGACATCGTGTGCAACAGAAAACAATATATTAACAATATGTTTCTATCAATTACAATCTGATGTAAAAACTCTGTAATGAAAACTAACAAGTGAATCCTTATAAAAGGAAACACAAAACCCTAAAAGGGAAACCCTAAGGTTAGCTGAAGCAAACTAGAGTGAATAGGTAAGTTACTAATTAGATCATAATGATTTAATTTAGTAACCCGATAGACTATTACTCTAACAGTTATTAGGAGGAGCGCTATTATTGTTGTTGTTAGAAGTGTTGTTATTGTTAGAATTTTTGTTGTCCTTGTAGGGTTTGATTTCTCCACTTTTCAATAACACTTCCTTCGTTGTGAATCCATTTTTTATTAGGTCTTGGAAAGAACGTGGACATTGTAATCTCAAATAATACTTCATTTCCGTATTCAAGCTATTGATGAAAATATCACCTTTTCCTTTTCGAGAACACTTTGAGGGTATCTAGTAAATACCACTCTCCATCTTTGTAGGAAAAGTAAGAACCCTTCTCCATCTCATTATTTTGTGTTGCATAAATTAATCATTGTGACTTCGTGTTTGATATTATAGGAATAGTGTGTCACAAATTTAGAAGTCAATTCTTTGAAAGTACGAATACTGGAGGGTAGTTTAGAAAACCATTCCATCGTCATTACTCCAAGGCTTCTTGGAAATAATATCATTAAATAAGTTGTGTCATGCATGAACTCCAATCTCAATGCACAAAATTCTCGTAGGTTATCTTGTGGATCGGATGCCCCCTCATATTTTTCATACTTGGGAAAAAATCCATTATTAGGGAATGACACCATAATTAGGGTTTTATCAAATGGAAAATGACACAATGCTTCGATTGAAAAGTGTTTAGGAACCCTCATTTTTTTCATGCTGTCCAACTGCATTTGAAATAACTTAAACTGTTTGTTCATGATGTCGATGGGATTAGTCTCATCTTCTTTTGTTTTCAATTTATCCACATCATAATCATGGGGAAGTTTTACCCCCACTTGTGCTAGGTCGAAGAAGTAATTCTCCCTATCTCTTTCTAAAACTTTCTCCATGAGTTTCATGAAGAATGGGCTTTGCACCGCTTCATTTACTCTTTCCTTGGTAGCCTCCTCATCTTGAGTATCATTATTTCCTCCATTATTGTCCACCCCTTGGTTATTAGGGTCAATTCCTCCTCCATTAGCCCCATTATTATTAACCTCTACATTTCCACTATTTTGATTATTAGTGGTGTCCTTGTTGACAAGATTAATGAGATCAGGATCCATATTAGCAAAAGGAAAAGACATCATATTTGGTTCCACCTCTTTTTTTTGTCTCAACCGTTTGTTTTGGGGAGGTGAATGTATCACTTGGGAAAGGAATTTCTTGCCTTATATATGTACCATCAGATTGCAAGGTAGACTTGATGTAGTGGGATCTAGTGAAATATGAAATTAGCATAAATCAAATATTTCTTGGCTTATCCCTTCGGTCAATCCCTAAAATGATTTCTTTTTGAATTATCCAAATATGAGGGATTCTGATCAATGCAAGATGATACACAGGTAGAACTTCCAAAAGGTTATCCAATTATGAATTTAACTTTTTTCCAAACCCTCAAGAAATGCCTCCTATTTTACTATCTCATTCTGTACATGTTGCTTTACTGTTGGTACGCGACACTTGACAACTGTCTACAAGCTCACTGGAATGATGTTACGCACACCTTTGAGACTTAGTATGCGTGATTTGATTATTGACACACAAAACTTGGCATTTGTATGCATTACTTGGCAAATGACTACGTGCAATTTAAAACTTGGTACGCACCACTTGGGTTGTTAGGCATCACAAAATTGTTTGTACACATGACAAGAACGTTTGTAAGCGTCACTTCATTGGGAAAAGTTATATGTCACTGTTTTGATATATTTTTAAAAATTTTAATTGGTGATCAGATTTCCAGGATGCTTTCTTGTTTGAAAAAAATAGAAAAAAATACAGCACACACAACAAAAAAAATTTCTTTATCCTAAACCACACAAAGTGTATGTTCCCAGATGTTTTCATGGGTCACAACAAGAAAAACTTCCAAACAAGCTACCTAAGGTCAATTTTGGCTCTTAACATGGATTTAAGAGGTAAGCTTGCTACTTAACCAGGTTTTAATGTAATTCCATTCAAACTTTAAATGATGAGTCTCTTATAACCCCATTACAAGGGCCTCCCACAAGCATAAAAATATGATTTTGCGCAATCCCGAAGGACTACTAGAGGAGGTGAAAATTCTCAACACCGGTTTGTCACTCACCCTTTTGAGGATGAATGTGTTTATATTATAGTGGGTTAGATTTTACCACAGCTAAAGTGGTTGTCTCCCACTTGGGTCGTTCCCTCTCACCATCCTCGTAAGGATGTACTTAGGAGGCAGACCCTCTATAGCTCTAACATGTTTATATTAAAGAAAGAAATGAATCGAATAGGTAGGTTTAGGAGTTTGATTCACTCAAAGAGTGAAGAGCATATCCCTATTACTTTCTTCTTTTCCAAACACATTTAACAAATTTAAATTCCAACCTCTTGACAAGGAGGTTTTAAAAAGCAAAGTTTTGGTTCATTCCTTAGCCTTTCTTTCTATCTCCAAATCCGACATGTTTGGCATTTTGATCAAATACAAGATTTGAGATCATAGGCCTAATTTATTTTTTGGTGAACAATAATAGGCTACTAATTAGACTAGTTTTGGAAATTGGATGCCGCAATTTGATCAAATGCAAGCTTGTTGAGAAAAATACCTCTTTTTAAAGCTAGCCAAAGGCTAGGTGCATTTATGAGTATTTTATTCTTTTTTACTCACCTAGTGGCGATCGTTCCCTCTCCTCCTCCAACAAAGTTAGTCAACACAACCAACAAAATGAAGGAAAAATAAAGAAATTGAAATGATAAAATTGAAGGATCCTTTCTAAATTTGCAAATTCCTTAAAGATCCTAACAAATTTAATCTTAATTCAATGTAGGAAACTTAATTTTATAATCTTTAACAATTTTGACAAAATGCTCAAAAAGCTTCTCCTCTTCTCCTAATCTTTCCAAAATAGACGAATTAAAAATTTCTTTTGTGTGTTTTGCAAGAATTCTTACCTCTTTTCTCTCCTTGTAAAATCTCTGCTCTGGTTTTTTGTACCTTTGGATGTCTTCTCATCTGTAAATTAGAAAACACAGAGTACTAATTTTTTGATTTTAGTAAGCTACAATTTGAAAAATATAGAGAACTCTATGCGTCATTTAGCAAGAGAATACACGACACTTTACTTCTGTCTACGTAGTACTTTACAGAACTGTACACGACATTTAAAATGTTATTACGCGCAACTTAACAGAGATCAAGCATAAAATAAAATTTAAAATACGTAACAACATAACAATAAATGCATAATATGAAAATTTACACGCGGTAAAAGAATGATGACAGGCATGATTTCACTGTGTAAATGTGTGACTTTGCTCGCAAAGGTGTGACTTCAGGCCTGATACGCGGTGAAAGAAGTTTAAGACAAAAAAGAGAAGGATTATAGGCATGAATTTGTTGTGCATACGCGTGAACATTTACCTCACAGACGTCTCTTTACCTGCAAACTAAAAAATATGACAACAAGAGACACAAAAACATGCAAATAAAGATGAAAAACAGAAATTAGAGGCCTAAAGCCCCATGGTGGGTGCTATATATATATATATAAAGTATACTTTCATGAAATTAGTTTTAAATCTATCAATTCTATGGAAAGATAATCTAAATTTAAGCAAAGAATTGACAAATTATAAGGATCCTACCCTACCCAATTTGTTAGGCTTCTTCAAGGGAGCTGGGATTTGATACCAATTGTTAGTCTTCAAAGGCACTAAGAGGGGGGTTGAATAAGTGCACCTACAAATCTGAAACAATACTGTAAAATCTTCCACAAAATCCAACATGCAAAAGTGAATACTATATAGAAACTAAACACATAAACCATTCACATAATGTAGAATCAAGACACAAGATTTTCCCATGGAAACCCTTGTTAGAGGGAGAAAAACATGTGTTTAATCGTATCAACTAATTTCACTAGTACACCAAATAAATCTGCCTTGTTAGGAGTTGTTACAAAACCCTGCTAAGGGTATACCCGGTTAAGAGTATCTTTAGCCTCATTAAAAGAAAATACAAGTCCTATTAAGAACTACTATGTTAAGAGATTTCACACTCCTAATATTCACATGGTTAGAGGATTTATACTTCATATCCTGTTAAAGATCTTGTTTAGCCTATTAGGAGTGACCTAGTTAAAGTATTTTACTTGCAAATCTATTAGGGCTTGCCTTGAGATAGACCCAAGTCGGCGTTTTCCCTAAAATATTTTACCCACCGAAATAGAAATCAAATCCAATAATGCCAAAACACATTGGTCAACTTAATAAATTCAACACAATATTAAACAAGTCATAAATCTAACATTTCTAACATTAAAATGATCGGTTAGCTGATCCAACCAGACAGACTTTGCATGTCCTCTGTTCTTTTGCCAGTGTCACTTAAATCATCAATAACTTTCTCCAATCTTCAAACTAACTGATGAGATCATAGATGTAGAAACACATGCCTCTATAGATGTTAAGTGTATGATTTCACACCTTAAATCGATCTCAAATGCCATATCTAGTTGACTATTCCTTGCATTATGTCTTCTATCTGGTTGATTGAACACTTAGTCAATTCATTAATTGATCCTTCAACACCATCGGTAAATCTGATCTCATACTTCCAATAGATCATGTTGCCAGAAATGAAAATACCTTAATACAATCTCATGATCAACACTCGGATCATCTTCACCAAATGCCAACAAACACTTTCCTGTAAGTGTACCCTGAGATCCTAATTTTCCTTCCTAACGCTCTTGATCACATCTAGGGTTGAAAGAAATTCTTCCTCAATTACAATCACTCATTATTCTATTTCTTTATTAGTAGAAGCATTAAACACATCTTCAATGCAATATTTAGAATCTAGATTGTTAGAAGAAACATCAACAACATTTAAATCAGATTTATTTTTAGGAAAATTATTCATCTTCTTGTTCCTACACTTCTTACCCATAGTATTCCTTCTTCCAAGACAAACCCAAGTTGATTAAACTTATGGAAAGGGAACCTTTCTCTGATACCACTTTTTGGAATACTAGGATCACTGAGAGGGGGGTGAATCGGTGATCTACAAAACAAGAAGATTCTTAACAATTTAAAACTTTAACTTTGCGTCAGCAGTGTATGCAATAAGAGCATCAATATCAGATGTATGTGCAAAAAACATAAATTAATGTAAAAATTAAAGTATATGCACACAAATGGACCACATGTAAAAATGATTTATCGTAGGAAACCCCTATGGGTGAAAAAGAACTTTCAACTTATCTTTTATTAAGCCTTTATGGCCAATGTTTAGAGCACCCACTCTAGGAGAACCAACTCCTTACAATTTAGAATCACCCACTTCAATGAGCACCAACCCCATACGGTATAGAAGCACCAAATTCTCAGAGCACCAACCCCACATTGATTTTTAAGAACCAATTTCTGGAGAACCAACTCCTTAAACAAGATACAAATAAAAGTGTTAATCAAAGGGATACTCTATTTCCTTAGATAGCACTAGATATAGATCATTCCACAATATATATTGTTAACGGTGATAAACATGAAAACTTCAATATCTTCCCTCAACTTAGAAAAATCAATGCTACTAATCTCCATTTCATCTGCAAAGATAAACATGATCATACTTTCAACAATGTATGCTTAATAATGTCAATCTTCTTCTTTCCTCCAACCACAATGACAAACATACCAACACACCACTTTAGAACACATGCGCAAACACAACATTAGTGCTCTGCATTATATCTGCATCTGTAAAATGTAAACAAACATCTACTAGTATAAGATTAACATTCAGCTATACATTTGAAATCATATTGGCAATAATCTGTCTCCTTCAAACATCCTGCAATCATATCTCTTCGAACTGATTCAGACACATAACATGACAATAAAAGCATATCTCTCTTTCATTCACAACTATGGTATATCTTTTTCATTTCAATCTATCATGTATAATCTGTAATAAACCCTTCATTCTTCATTTTAAAATATCACACAATAAACATTTGTTCATGATCAAGTTATTCCAGTTTGTACATAAAACCATGTCATAATATATTGTGTTTGTCATATAATAACATCTCAGAAACCCTTATTACACTGTTCAACCTTCTGAGACACTTTTCATCTCTTCTGTAGAATCCTCAACTAACTATTTATCAAAGATGTCTCGATAAACTTCTCATCGACATTAAAAAAATTTAAACATAATCAACACTTTCATGTATTCAATCCTTGCTTTGTTCTGATAAAAACATTGCATTCAGATTATCACAAATACTTCTGAAAATAATCATGACATAAACTATTATTGATCATATATACATTGATATCATTACTAATCAAGTTTATATATAAAGTCCCCATTTGACTAATATGTGTAGTGAACATTCTTTTCAAAGTATCATTCTACTTCTCATTGCCATATACAAATCAGAAATGTAAATATGGTAGAAACCTATCACTGCAATCATCATCTTCTTTAAAATGACAACTTACCTCGTTCCAACATTTATTTCATTGATCGATTAGTTCTCTTTTCCTTTCTTCTATAAAAATGAAAATTGTCTTACATCATTTCACACTTTACTATTCAAACATTCCTCATCACATGGTGTGGCAATTTTAGTTATTTTTTCAATTAGCTTTCTTTCTTTTGGTGTCTTATATCTGTACACAACTTATTTTGAACTTTATTTAGAACCATGTATAATGTATTTGTAATCATGAGCTAAAAGAAGCTATTCAATAGCTAATATTGATAAATGATCACACCATTTTTTTTATTACTAATCTCCAATAATTTTGTTAAGGAAAACGTTCTCTTTCAGATTTCCTATCATCTAGGTGACAGAGAGTAAAATCGACTATACCATTTCATGTTCTAAAATTTGTAACTAACCTTCCTGTCACCAAATTGTTTTGTTCCTCTCACAGACTGTTATTTTCCTAACGTAGACTAGACAAAAGTTAAAACTTTCACTACATATTTAAATTCTTGTCATTGCGAATTTAGTTCCTTTCATAGTGAACTCTATTCCTCTTGCAATAATGCTAGGGTGTATTAATCTTGTACATGTTTGTACAACATCATGAATTTGACCAAATGTACACAAAACATTCATTAGAACATAATGATCATAAAGAAAACTATTAAGATCAAGATAAATATTATTCAAAGAGAATATTTTGTGACTGTAACCAATGTTCATCACCAAAACTGTTATAAAAACTTGTGTGTGTCATAAGAATGTAGATATTGTGATATAAATTTTTGGTTCCAATTACCATTTATGTTGAATTCTCTACATTTAAAAATTATGTACATATTGAAATTATTTGATGATGTACCATCATAATTCATAAAGGACATAATACCTTAATACATCTTACATCCCCTTAGTTCAAACTATGTCATTAATAACATCATGAGAATAGCTTTGTCAACATCCTTCCTTATAGAATCATATCATTATTACCATGCTAACACAACTCATCTTTTGACATAAATGAAATACATGTTAAGTTCAACAACTAGGCCAACCTAACTCAGCCTTTTTCCTAGGAGACTGATCCTATATTTAGGACCTAGGTCCATCTTGATAGATTTGAAGGGTTTCTAGATCTGTGGTCAGATGTTTAATTTTGACTCCTTAAATCACTATAACAACAACCTAATTGCTTCATTTTGGCATAATGAAATCAAGTGCCAGGTAGACATCCCGATTTGATTACAACAAGCAATTGCAAGGTTTGATGACATCCATTGAAGCAAGGGTTAGCTATTAAAGACTTCAAACATTCAAATAAAGTATCTACAACTTCAAATCAAAGTGAAAAGTGCAATTTTCCTCTTCCATTTCCAGGTGTACACATTCCTATTCCTATTTCTTAGAATTTATTTTCATAGATCAGATTTATCATTCAGATTTACATGTCATCTAGCATATCTTATTGGAATCAATCAAATCTAATCCTATTAGGCATAGATCCCGAGTTGGTACCCTAAACTAACTAGGTTGTACTTACCAGATCTATCGTGTAGGAAAAGGTTTTTGATTCAAATGTATAATAGCCCCCATATATTTGGTGACTGATCTATATCCTAGCACTTCTCACCATTTCCTATTATACAATAGACAAATTTTTTTATCATGTAACATTCTTTTATCATAAGGATCTATTGGTTACTCTAGGTAGGATTTCTACCAGTTTCAAATAAATTGACATAAATTTTTCAAAACTCTGTCAAGGCCAACACGTCACATTATCTTCCCTGCTGGGTCAACATATCATGTTTTCCCAATTTCACAAATTTTCAAGTGAAAAAAGGAATCTTTTCAGAATGGCAACATATTTTTCCATTTCACACTTAACTTCAGCGAGCTGAAAGAAGGAAGTGCAAAATGACAAAAACTTCACCATTTTGAAAAGATTCATTTTCACCATTGCAAAATTGCAAAATTGGGAAAACGTGATGTGTTAGCCCACCCGTGAAGATAACATGACATGTTTTCCATGGAAAAATTTTATCCCATGATGAAGATGTCTTAGATTGGCTATCTATGTTGGGCTTAATCATGGCAAAAATAGCCAAAAGTTTCCAACATGTGTAATGGGTATAGCAATCACACATTATTAATATTAGTTGCAAAAATTCATTTTTAACATTAGTTTCAAAAAACATTTGAATATGGGGAGGGAATGTATGGGTTTCCCTTTCTCATTCCCAACTCAAAATTTACACATAGAAATTGTTGGTTATTTTTTCCACCATTTAAACCATCACAAATAAGCAATCTAAGACATCTTCATCATGGGTTAAAACTCTTTCAAGACCAACATGTCATGTTATCTTCTCGAGTGGGCCAACACATCACATTTTCCCAATTTCACAATTTTGCAATGGCGAAAAGGCATTTGTAAAATGGAGAAGTTTTCACCATTTCGCACTTCCTTCTTTTGGCTCATCAAAGTTAAGTGCAAAATGGTGAAATATGTCGCCATTTTGCAAAGATTCCTTTTCACCCTTGAAAATTTTAAAAATTGGAAAAACATGACATATATGCGCACCAGGGAAGATAATGTGATGTGTTGGCTCTAACAAAGTTTTAAAAAGTTATGTCAATTTCTTTGAAATTGGTAGAAACCCTACCTAGAGTAACTAGTGAGAGAATAAAATGTGTATCTTGGTCCTCCACTAGTGAAAATCCTACAAATGGGTAGGGAGGACAATGACAACATATTGTACAATATCATCATATGGTTTCAGTTTGTCCCAACAGTTATTGTATAATATTCAATCATTTTTCTTCTTATAATTATAGATGACTTCAAGGGACAATGATAGTCATATAAATGAATGGTAAAGAATTATAGTATATGGAAAAAAATATTTCTCTCCAGTCTAACTATTTTAAATATGCATCTATTATAAATGGTATAAAATTGATGTTAGAACTTCTCATCTAAGTATATATAGACAAAAATAGAGAGTGAGTAATATCTTGAGATAGAGAGAATAAATGAAAGGTACAAATAGACATAATAATATAAGCTCTATTCCCTTAACCCAAAGCACTATCCCCTCCTCCCTCTCCATTCTCCCTTTCCATAAATCCTCCTCTCACTCTATCCCTCTCAAAGTTCAAAGCCCTAATCCCTCTATCCTAAACCATAAGCCCTAAATAGTATACTAGTTCCTTACCCTAACCTAAACCATAATACTTACCCTAGCCCTTACCATAAACCTAACCCTTACCCTTACTAAAACCCTAATACTAACCCTAACTCTAAACTAAATTTAACCATAACCATAAAACTATACCAAATTTGATATCACAACCTTCATATTTAGGTAAAAGAGTTATGTGGATGTCGAAAAGATCTCATTGTAAATATAAAGTTCTAGGTTGAACTACATATATTTTTCAACCTACAAAATTTAGTTTATGGTTGGTAAGATATACTTTTCCTACTCATTTAATGTTATCTCAAATTATATCTTGTATATCACAACCTTCCTATTTTGGTAAAAGTGGTATGTGCGCCACAACTTTGAGATATGGGGGAGAGAAAGACAGGGAGAGAGGTAGAGAAGAGGGAGAGAGGGGGAAAGAGAGAACATAAAAGGTTGAAATTATTTAAGGTCTAGGGATTATGGCTATAGGGTTTAGGCTTTAGAGAAAAGGAGGAAGAGATGAAGGGGGAGAGAGGGATAGAGAGGTGGGGAGATCTCTCTCTCTCTCTCTCTCTCTCTCTCTCTCTCTCTCTCGTAACCTAAAAACCTAAACCACGGGGCCAAAATCTTATAACCATAATCCCCAAATCCTATATATCTCATCTCAAATTAAAGTTTAAATATCAAATCCATTCTCTTTAGGTAGTTATGAACACCTCAAAGGGATTTCAGTGTAAATATAAAGTTCTAGGTTGAACTACACATTGTGTTGTTCAACCTACACAAACTTATATCATGGTCGATAAGATGTATTTTTCTTCTTATTTGATATTATGTCAAATTAAAGGTTGGATATAAAAAATACCTCTTTTTTGCCCCCTCCATATATCTTACCCCTTTATTTCCCCATCTAGGTCTCTCATGTCTCTCTCCCCCTCTATGATTCTCACCTATCTAATTTCACCCTCTTTATTTCTCTCCCTCCCTCCCCCTCTCCATTATCCTTCTCATCCTCTTCTCTCTCCCATCACTTCTCTATCTCTCCCTCTTCTTTGCATAGGGTTTAGGGTATAATATTTTTGGTACATAAGGTTGATGGGTTTTCGTATGTTGACACTTATCTCTATCTATCTTTAGTTTTATTTCTCCATTATTCATCTCTCTCTCTCTCTCTCTCTGCCAATGTGATTGTAAAATTCATAGAGAGAGAGAGAGATAAGAAAGGGGTAGGTAGATGGAGGAGAGAGTGAGAGGGTGGAAAGAGAGAGAGTGGTAAGGATATAGGGGTAGAAAAGGATAGAGTGAGAGAGGGAAAGAGAGGGGAAATTTAGCTTATAGGTAAGAGACAGTGTGTGGTAAGGAAATAGGAGAGAGAGGGAGAGACATAGTTTGGGAACAGGGAGAGAAGGGAAATAGAGAGAGAGTGGGAGAGGGGGAAAGAGAGGAAAGGAAAGGGAGAAAGGATTTAAGGGTTAGGGATTATGGTTATATGGTTTAGATAGAGAGAGAGGGGGGTAGGAGCGTGAGAGAAGAAAAGAAAGAGGGGAAAGAGAGAAGAAATTTAGGTTTTGGGATTATGGTTATACTATTTTGAGCTTAGGGTTACCATAGTCCTAATTGTAATCCTAATCATGATCCTAGCTATAATCCTAACCATAAAACAAACCCAAACCACTATAACCATGGTGTAAATCCTAATAAACTTTTAAATCATAATCATAAACCACAACCCTTACCATAATCTTAACCCTAACCCTTATGCTATCCTTCTCCCTAGCCATACAAAAAACCCTAGACTAACAAACTAATATCTTTGTTCTACTAATATCCAAAACTAGAGATGAAAGGGATATGATTAATATTATTTCTCCATGAGCCTGAAGGAGTGGAGGGCCCATTAACCTCATCTTATTTCTTATCTCCCCAACATCCTATAGTGGCTTGTGCCTTTGTCATTAAACTAGTGAGGGAATAAGAGATATAAAAAGTACACATTGTTAACATTAGTTGTAAAAACTTCCTTGAATATGGTGAGTGAATGTGTGGGTTCCCCTTTCTAATTCTCTAATGCACATCTCAAAACCCTTCCTTATATCACTAAACCATCCATGAGCCCGAGGGAGTGTGGGATGCATTAACCTCGTGTTATTTCTTCTTTTCTTGGCATCTCATGGTGGCTTGTGCCTTTTTCCTTAAACTATTAATGTAACAAGAGATATAAGTATTGTTGAAACCTTAATAGTAGGTATATGGAGGGGGAAGTAGAGGGAGAGGGAGAGTTAAACATAATGAGAGAAAAAATACTGTTGCTAATAGAGACAGGGAGAGAGAGATAGAAATAAGTAGGGGGAAAGATAGAGAAGAGAGGGGGAAGGAGAGATATAGAGATGTATAAATGGTAAGATATAGATTCTTAGAGATATAGAGATATAAGGAGATATAGATAGAGGGGGAAGGGGAAGGGAGGGATAGGAAGGGATTGAGACGAACGATGAAAGATCTAAATAGATATAAATATATATGGAGTTGGATAAATCTATAGAGAGGTAGAGGGAGAGATAAATATAATGATTGATAGGAATACAATGTTGGTAATAGAGAGAGGGAAAAATAGAGGGAGAGATAGAGAGAAATAAGTAGAGGGAAAGGTAGAGAAGAGAGGGAAGGGAGAGATATAGAGATATAAATGGTAAAATATAGAGTGATAGAGATATAAGGAGATACAAAGAGAGGGGGGAGGAGAGATAGACAGAGAAATGATTGAATGGTCTCATAACCACCTCCAAGAAAGGTCTCTCAACTATTCTAACCACTAAATAATAAGACCAGATTATTGAATGGTGCCAAGAGATTACTATAGTTGGTCATGGACTAGAGATTGTCAACTTGAAGAATGTTGTGGCTCATATTTGAGAGCGTAGACCCACCCCTTTCAAGAATGGAATGCTTTGGAATTCAAATATTATCACCTAAGAGTATGATCCTTGAGGGTATCAAGGATAAGTTAAACTAATTTTTATTAGCCTATCCTTCTCTCCTTCTATCTACAAGTTCTGTGGATTATGGTTATAGGGTTTAGGACTTAGGGTTTAGAGTTTAGATTTTAGAGAGAGAGAGAGAGAGAGAGAGAGAGTGTGTGTGTGTGTGTGTGTGTGTGTGTTAGGTTGCCTCTCCCTTCCCCCTCTCTATTTCGCCCTCTCTCTAACATCTCCATTCCCCTTATTTCTTTATCTTCCCCCATTTATCCATCTCTCTTCTACCTCTCACTCTCTCTATTTTTCCCCTATTCTCCCCTCTCTCTCCCTTGAACTCTAAACTCTAAATTCTAAGCCAAAAAACATAAACCCTATAAACATAATCTATAAACCCTACACTAATCCATAAATGATAAATCCAAAATCCTATAAACATAAGCCATAAACTCTAAATAGCTTCTCCCTTTCCCTCCCCCTCTCTCCCCCTCCCTCCCTCCTCTCTCCATCTCCCCTCACATTCCCTCTCTCTCTCTCTCTCTCTCTCTCTCTCTCTCTCTCTCTCTCTCTCTCTCTCTCTCTCTCTCTCTCTCTCTCTCTCTCTTATCCCCTTGTCTCCCTCTCCTTGTTCCCTTCTCACCCTATCCCCATTAAATCTAAAGTTCTATCTCTAACTTCATGTCATTTTTGTCAACCTACACAAACTTAGTGGATAGGTCATGACATGTACTTTTCTCTATCATTTCATGTTATCTCAAATTAAATGTTGGATATAACAAACTTCCTCTTTAGGTAAAAGAGGTATGTGGACGTTGAAAAGATCTTATTATAAATATGAATTTTGAGGTTGAACTACACATGATTTTCAACCTAAAAAAATTTAGTTCATGGTTGGTAAGATTTACTTTCTTACTCCAAACTATTATGTCTGACTATCATTTGTGAGAAAATAATATCATTTGTTTATAAGATTTTCTTTAATCTAGCTTTGAAAGAAAACTAATAATAAGACAATATTTATGGTAACACAAAACCATCAAGCCTTTGTGTGGTGGAAAAAATAGCCAATAGTAGGGTGATTTGGGAAAGAGGGAGAGAGGTAGGATAGATGGTGAAATAGGTAGAGAGAGGTGGGGAAAGAAGGATAAGGGAAATACAAAGAGAGTGAGAGAGAGGGAAAGAGAGAGGGGGAAAGGGAGAAAATATTAAGGTTTAGGGATCATTTTTATAGGAGAGAGAGAGAGAGAGAGAGAGAGAGAGAGATTAGGGTTTGAGGATTATGGTTATATAATTTTGAGCTTAGGGTTATCCAAACCACTATAACCATGGTGTAAATCCTAATCCTAAAAAACTTTTAATTCATAATCATAAACCATAACTATTACCATAATCTTAACCCTAACCCTAACCGTAATTCCATCCTTCTCCCTAGCCATTCAAAAAACCCTAGACTAACAAACTACTATCCAAACCTAGAGATGGAAGGGATGTGATTTATATTATTTCTCCATGATCCTGAGGGAGTGCAGGACCCATTAACCTCATCTTATTTCTTATCTCCCTAACATCCTATAGTGGCTTGTGCCTTTTTCATTAAACTAGTGAGGGAATGTGAGATATAAAAAATACACATTTTTAACATTAGTTGTTAAAACTTCCTTGAATATGGTGAGTGAATGTGTAGGTTCCCCTTTCTCATTCTCTTATGCACATCTCAAAACCCTTCTGTATATCCTGAAACCATCCATTAGCCCGACGGACTGTGGGATTCATTAACCTTGTGTTATTTCTTCTTTCCTTGGCATAGAGTGATAGAAATATAGAGAGAGGGTGAAGGGATAGATGGGTAGAGGGATAGTTAAACATAAAGAAGTAGAGATAAACATATACAAATAAAGAGAGGGAGAGATTTAAAAAATGGGGCAAAAAATATGAGAGAGAGAGAGAGAGATGGATGGAATAAGAGATGCAGATATAGTGAGATATAGATATATAGAGCAAGGGAGTGATAGAGGGGTGAGAGTGAGAAAGAAAGAAGGTGATGGAGATGAGTAATAGAGTGAGAAAGAGAAGGAGATGGATGGACAAAGATATAAATATAAGAGAGAGAGAGAGAGAGAGAGAGAGAGAGAGAGAGAGAGAGAGAGAGAGAGAGAGAGAGAGAGAGATGCAGATATAGTGAGATATAGATATATAGAGCAAGGGAGTGATAGAGGGGTGAGAGTGAGAAAGAAAGAAGGTGATGGAGATTAGTAATTGAGTGAGAAAGAGCTGGAGATGGATGGACAAAGATATAAATATGAGAGAGAGAGAGAGAGAGAGAGAGAGTAAAATATGATTATACTACAATTAATAAAAAGTAAATACAATAAATAACTATAAACTAAATCATCCTAATAACTTATTATTTTTTGTAATTTGATAAAAAGACACATAAATAAATCTCAAACTTATATTTGAATAAAAAATTAACATAGAATAAACTAAAAGCAAAGTCAAAATCTAAATATCAATAAATAATAATTTAAAAAATAGTTATAAAAGTAAAAAATATTTTTTGAATTTATTAAAATTAAAATATTAGTAAAATATGCACCTATAAAATATATTTTAAAATTGAGTGAATACTATTAGAATATTAAAAATAATTACATTATAAAAATTCAAATTCACATTCAAATAAAATATTGAAATAAAATAAAATTATTTAAAAATATAAAAATAAAAATTTAACTTTCATATTTAAAATTACAAGTAAAAGTAAACCTAAAATTTTAAAAATAATACAAAATTCATTAAAGAGAATATCAACTCATAATTTATTTATTTAATTTAATTTATATATATATATATATATATATATATATATATATATATATATATATATATATATATATATATATGTGAATAATTATTATTAAAATTATTATTTAAAAACATTATTTATTAAATACTTACTATATGTTATTTATTTATATATTTTAAAATAATATTATTATTCAAATTTCTATATAATATATTTTTAAAAATCATTTCTTCATCTATTATAATAAAGTATTTATTGAAATAATTTATAATTATAATTTCAAAACTAAGATTAATTTTTTTATTATTACAAAATCTTTTTTGCTAGGAATAGGCCCCCAGGCTTAAAAATCTTAACATATAATATATTTTTAAAAAATGTTGTTTGCAGATGTGGGAGGCTTAGTTTTAAAAATTACATAGGTTATGGGGCCCATGACAATCACCATTCCCATCTCTTTCTCTTGTTTCCTCTGTTTCCCATGGCATGGGAGATAACGTAATGCATAACATACATGTTATATGTTGGCTAAATATTTTGCAAGTCACTAAGACTACAACTTGCAAAATGTGTGTTTTAGGCAGCAGTCTGTGAGATTACTCTCTCCTCTCAGCAATAGGGGAGGCTCAATTCTTACCACAGGTGGCTTCAAGTAGAACTGAATTGTAACACATAAATTTCACCTTGCAACGGTAATATCGGTGACTCGATGATTGACTTAAGAACAATCAAACGAGGCAACAGTTGATTTATCTAAAGATGAAGTGATACAATGAGTGCAAAGTCTCTTGTCCTCACCTCAAATAAGTATTTTATTTATCTATTGTGAAATACTGAAGCCCAAAGTCTTCAGTCCTTGGAGTGTATTAGCGACTACTCTCTATAGTAACCCCAATCTCCTGAAGCACAAAGTTTTCAGAAAACTTGGATTAAAGATGCTCCGATGATATAAATAAAGAAACTATTCAATTTGAACAAGGATCAACAAATGCAACATAAGAATACATTCATTGATTTTTAAAGCAACAACACAAAGTTTGTCAATCTCTATTCCTTTATTCAAATGCTTAACTCTCTTACAATGAAACACAAAGTTTTCAGAACTCAAGAGTTTTGCCTATAGTTTATTTGCATAAACAAAAAATGAAAATTTACAATGAGCCCCCCTCCTTTATATAGGAAAAGAGGAGAGAGGAAAGTGGAGAAGAAAGGGGAAACCCTTAACCACTTTGACTTATTCTATCCTTATCTCTAACTAACTAACTTTGAACTATTCAAAGCTTATCAACAACTAACTAACTTTAACTTATTCAATGCTGCAGGACCTAATGTCCTTGCAGCATGATTACATGAGACTACTTTACATATTATCGTGTAATCTGTCAAAGATTCTACACTTTTACAAAATGCATAATAAAAGCATCTAAGTTTCTGACAAGACACGACATCTATTTGCATCATCCTTTGTCAGTCTTCATGCTACTACAGGATGCCCGATGATTGATGTGTTCAGGTTGGGTGAAAGCATCTCGAACCAGAAAGTTAATCTCTATCCTTGATTGTTCTACATCATAGTGGTGATCACTGAGAGGCATCTTTGTGTCTTCTTGTTTCAATTTTTGAAAGCATTCTATGCCTAGAATCGTTTCAAACTTTCCACCTCCATGTCTGGCTCTATCGTGTGGTTGCTCTTGCTTTGTATCATTGTGCCATGGGAAGAACATGAGAAGATCTTTCTTCAACTTGCAATCGTATGGGAAGTACTTTGCTTCTTGCAACACGACTCTTCATTATCTGAGGAGAAGAACATGCACCTGAAGAAAGCTCATAAAAGGACACAAGAAGGTGAGCTTTTTTGATGGTTTTGCATATTGGACATTATGAAAGAGGTGAGTTTCTCAATCCATAATGCATATTGGAAAAAACTTAATATTTTGGAGGCATTGTACGTATGTGGACAACAAGATTGAAGTTTTGATAAAATGAATACATTGACGCATATATGCATGAGAAAATATTCCATATGCTAGGTGGGGTTTTTGGAATTATTTGCAGCTCATGAATGGACACGCTATGTGCATGGTGGGCTTTTTGGAAGCAAATGCATATGAAAGTGAAAGTGAAAAGTGGGCTTTTGGCTACTTTTCATATTGGAAGTCTCACACTTGTATTTTCATCATTGAGAATATGAAAAGGTGGGCTTTTATTGCATCTTGCATATGGAGAAGCACCTTGCATCCTTTGATGCATTTGGGGAAGAAGATCTTTGAGAACGGGGTTTTTAATCCCAACTGCATATGAGGATAAATGACATCCTTATATGCAACTTAGAAGAAAATGGAAGAAGAAGACGAAAATGTAAAGACAAGAAGAACATGAAACGAAAATTCCAAAGAGAAACAAGAAAGTATACCTTCTCTTCAAAAGCAAAGGGGAAGAACTACAAACTTTTTACTCAAGCAAGAGAAATAAAATTCTAAAAATGATAATTTCAAATTTTAGCTTGAGAGGAGAAGAGAAGGGATAAATAGACAAATAAATTTGACAAATTATTTATGCAAATTCATGAGTCACAAAAAGAAATGCCAAATGTTTATTTTTCATTTAAGATTTGCATAAAATCAGCATGCAGAGGAAAAGTTCAACCATACGTGCCCTACTGATTTCAATCTCTTGTTCATTCAATACATTCAATGACTCAAATGTATTTTGAAATTGAAAAGTAAGCAAAAGATTTTTGAAAACTAAGTGCAAACTTACCTTAACTACCGTGATTTATGGCATGTATTGAATAGGGAAGAAAGAGTCAAATTTTTGGATGACACCACAGCAAACTCCAGCTAAAACCTCACCAATTGGTGGATGCAAACAGTTAAAAGACTCCACCATGCTCTTGTTGGTAAGAAAACACAGCTTGGGGTGGATGAGTTCAACATTTTAATAAAAACCTTTATGTATTTCCAATGGAAAACACCGCCATGTTTAACCGTAATAACTCAAAATACTATCGCATGTTTTCCCCTAGCTTTAATTAGTGCCCGATAACCAATGATTTTTGTGGTTTTAAACAAAAGAAAATACATGTTGTACGATATGCATATGCTAAATTTAATACATATGCTAAAGTATAAACAACGCTTTAGTCTTTAAATGAACACGGGCTGGGCATGTAAATTAATATGTTTTTCCAATATAAATCAACGCCATGTAACATAAGTCATATGCCATGTCAATAGGAAATGACACCTTAGAATGATGGAAAACCGCGGGTCTTGGAGGCTAATTACATATGTTTTAATATAAAATGATATGTAATAGTGTGTAAAAACAACGCCTTCTCTTAAAAAAAAAAACCACAGGCTTTTTAAAAGCCTTTCCATATTGTTTAATATGAGAAGAAGCTTAAAAACGATGCCCTCAGTATAAGGAAACCGTAGGTCTCCTTTAATACATGTCTTTGTATTAAAATTCGACGTCATTTTATAAGTCGCGGCTTTTCCCAAGACTTTCACATTTTTAAACATATCAAATGATATGTAATAAAAAGAAATCGTAGGCTTTTTAGAGAAGAATACCAAATGCTTTGGAATAGAATAGCATTTTTATTAATAAAAACAATGCGTTAATATTAGAATAAAACTAATTATAATAACATTCTTTTTACGATATGCATTATAATAAGTTATTATTTTAATATTAACATTAATATTTTGATATTATTATTATTATTATTATTTTAAAATAATAATAAAAACATTGCTTTCTTTTAAAAGGAAAAACGTTGTTAAATGGTGATTCGTAATGAATTATAAGAATTATAACTAAAACTTGATTTTATTTATAAATCTTATCTTTATTTTCGTCATTTATTAAAATAAATTTTTTTAATAGTATATGCATACAATGCAAATATTATTGAAAAATCTATTTTAAATGCAGAATGAATTTAAAATATTTGTATGCGTCTTTGAAATTTTAATGATTTAATATGCGGATGTGATTCAGAATCACGCTATCATTAAAATTTCTAAGCAAAACTTTGCAGAATGACGCAAAATTTTAGAATAGAGTTCAAAATCTATTTCTCATACAAAATAAGCTTTCACTTTGTGCACCTGACAAGAAAAATACCATTTCTTTACTGACCTTGGAAGGACATGAGAACTGCCTAAAGACTAACTGGAGCACAATGGTGACAACTAAACCGGAAACAAAAACAAGACGCAAAACAAAGCAAAACAAAAGAAAGACAAAAAGATTGGATGCTTTGTAAGAAGTAAAATGAAACAGGACCAAGGGATAACTGATCCCGTCAAATATAACTCCTTACAAAACATCGACACTCTTAGAGAAAAACTCCTAGCAATCATTGAGAATTGCGTAGGGTTGCCCCAATTTTGGGGAATGCAAAATTGAGGACAACAGCTGGCTCTGACTGGGGAACATTCCTTGTTTGTTCTTCGAAACAATGAGGAGTGCAAAATCCAAACCTCTAAGTGCCTTTATCTACTCCATTGGGCTATAGAGTCAGGCGACCAAAAACACAAAAACAAAAAAGATGACGCGACCGATGCAAAGCACCTAATTAAAAGAAAGAAAACCTACCTAATTAAAACTAGCCAACTTTTGAACTTTTTAGATGAAACCATTTACTAGCTCAACAAAATAGCTACCTTTTTCAGCAACTTGCAGTACTTTGCATGTTCACATGCAACTTTGTTCAGATGAATCATGGACAACTAGAGCAATGATGTCAATGTTTGATGCAACACCTCTTGGAAGAGATGAACAAATTCACCTTCCTAGAATGATTCATATGTACTGTCGCTCCGAGATGAGACCATGAATTCAGAATGCTTCTGCTGAACTGTAAATGCCTATTTAGCCTCTTCCTCAATTGTATCTTCATGCTCAGGTACAAGTGGAAAATCTAATTTTCCGTTGGCTTCCACCCAAGCGAGATGTCTTATGGGACATCCCCTTGATCAAACAGTTTCTGAACTCTTCTTGTCAATTGCAACTTGAGTAACTGGTTCATCAACCATCATCACGTCAGGCTGATCAAAATGAGTTACCTCATTGCTTCCTTTGGCACCATGCTGGTTACAAATTTCAAATTGAGGAGAATCACCAACAAGATTTGAGATAAAATCTTCTATAGTAGCCATGAAATGATCTTGATCAAGTTTGGGGGTAGATCTTTCATGCAACACTCGTTCAAGTTCATGACCTTGAAACAAAGAGGCACTATTGTGAGCTTGACTGGAAAATTCATGCATGTCCATCTTTTCATGTCTAATGACATGATCATCTTCGTTCAGTTGAGCATCAGGTGAATGAGTTGCATCTTTCTTATTTTCTTCAATGGCTTTCTGAGACTGCGTGAACCATAAATAAGAGTCGCTAGCTATGTCTTCTTCCTTTTCTCAGAAGAGAATAGCAAGATCACTGTCCTCAGATTCAGGATGCTTTGTTGTTGCCTCCGCTGATAGTGCCTCAATAGCAAGTTTCTTTGGTGGTGAAAGCAACTTTTGTTGATTCTCAATAGAAAAACCATGAGCAACATTTAGAAGAGGTTTTATTTGTACATCTTCGTGAGGAACAAAGAACACACCTTGAGCTATTTTCTTTTTCAGAGAAATCAACTCATTTGCCAACCTCTGCACCGCAGGATCCATCCTTGTCATGGAAGAAAATAAATTAGAAGGAAGATAACTTTCTTCAAACCCATTTGCTTCAATTCTTATCTGCCCAGCAAGAATAAGATCATCTTCAATTCCAATGGCTAATGTTTGTGCAGCTGCAAGAGTAGCGGGAGTTGCTCTTCTCAATAGAAAACTAACTTCAAGAATCTGACCATTGACAAAGAAACACTTCAAATTTGCAGTTGTAGGCCTAGCAATATCTAGAATCCTTTGTATCAATTTATTGAAATGAGCCACAAATTCATGCATAGGTACGTGAGATGCCTTCTTCAACTAAGTGAGTTGGGGCAACAAGGCATGAGCATCTTCAGGAGGCTTGAACCTTTCTTCAAACTTATCTATGAGAGTAGCCCAGTTTATGATGGCCTGTAGTGTAAGATGATAAAACCAATCAGCAGCTACACCTTGGAGACTTTCCACGAACAACCTCATAGACACGTCCTCATGTTCAACACCAAGAACACCGCACGCAATGTAAAAAGCAACAATATGTTCATTAGGATGTTGCTGTCCATTTCTAGAGAACTTTGGAAAATTCTTCCGCGAGCCATCAGGAAGAGCGTGTAGAGGTAGAGCTAGATTCAATGGACCAAAAGCATTTCCCCAAGGACCTTGGGCCATTTACATGTCCTTGGTAAAAAGCTTAAAAAACTACAAGAAATATCAAAATAATGGAATAATTACAATGGATAGGACACAAGCATACTTCAAACAAAAGCATGAGGCTTTTGAATGTGTATTGTCTCCCTATTAGAACAATTAGATCAACTAAATAAAATTTGGATGGAGCGTCGTTTAGTTCTCTCCTGTAGAACAAACAATTAATCTTTTTCTCTTTTTTCAGAAAAAGATTGCAAAGTGTAGGTAACAAAACTTGTAAAAACTACAATAATAAAAGATAAAGAAGCAAAGTGTCCGTTAAAGGCGCAAAGTCCTCCGTTGCTTCTCTGGGATGATAAACTCAAACAGAAGCTCAAATTCTTCTCAATTTGAACTTCTTATCAACCTTGTAATAGAATGTGTTTTGATCCCCAGCAGAGTCGCCAAAAACTGTTGGCTAAATATTTTGCAAGTCACTAAGACTACAACTTGCAAAATGTGTGTTTTAGGTAGCAGTATGTGAGATTACTCTCTCCTCTCAACAATAGGGGAGGCTCCCTTCTTACCGCAGCTGGCTTCAAGTAGAACTGAATTGTAACACATCCAATTCACCTTGAAACAGTAATACCAGTGATGATTGACTTAAGAAAAATCAAACGAGATAGCAGTTGATTTATCTAAAGATGAAGTGATAAAATGAGTGCAAAGTCTCTTGTCCTCACCTCAAATTAGTATTATATTCATCTATTGTCCAATACTGAAGCTCAAATTCTTCAGTCCTTGGAGTGTATTAGCCACTACTCTATATAGTAACCCCGATCTCCTAAAGCACAAAGTCTTCATAAAACATGGATTAAAGATGCTCCAATGATATAAACAAAGAACCTATTCAATTTGAACAAGGATCAACAAATGCAACATAAGAATACATTCATTGATTTTCAAAACAACAACACAAAGTTTGTCAATCTCTATTCCTTTATTCAAATGCTTAACTCTCTTACAATGTAACACAAAGTTTTTAGAACTCAAGAGTTTTGCCTATAGTTTATTTGCACAAACAAAAGATGAAAATTTACAATGATCCCCCTCCTTTATATGGGAAAAGAGGAGAGAGGAAAGAGGAGAAGAAAGCGGAAACCCTTAACCACTTTGACTTATTCTATCCTTATCTTTAACTAACTAACTTTGAACTATTCAAAGCTTATCAACAACTAACGAACTTCGACTTATTCAATGTTGCAGGACCTAATGTCCTTGCAGCATGATTACATGAGACTACTTTACATATTATCGTGTAATCTGTAAAAGATTCTACACTTTTACAAAATGCATAATGAAATCATCTAAGTGTCTGACAAGACACGACATCTATTTGCATCATCCTTTGTCAGTCTTCATGCTACTACAGGATGCCTGATGATTGATGTGTTCAAGTTGGGTGAAAGCATCTCGAACCAGAACGTGAATCTCTATCCTTCATTTTTCTGCATCATAGTGGTGATCACTGAGAGGCATCTTTGTGTCTTCTTGTTTCAGTTTTTGAAAGCATTCTATGCCTAGAATCATTTCAAACTTTTCACCTCCCTATCTGGCTCCATCGTGTGGTTGCTCTTTCTTTGTATCCTTGTGCCATGGGAAGAACATGAGAAGATCTTTCTTCAACTTGCAATCGCATGGGAAGTACTTTGCTTCTTGCAACACGACTTTTCATTATTTGAGGAGAAGAACATTCACCTCATGAAAGCTCATTAAAGGACACAAGAAGGTGAGCTTTTTTTATGGTTTTGCATATTGGACATTATGAAAGAGGTAAGTTTCTCAGTCCATAACGCATATTGGAAAAAAATTAGTATTTTGGAGGCATTGTATGTATGCGGACAGCAAGCTTGGAGTTTTGATAAAATGAATACATTGACACATATATGCATGAGAAAATGTTCAATATGCTAGGTGGGGTTTTTGGAATTATTTGTAACTCATGAACGGACACACTATGTGCATGGTGGGCTTTTTGGAAGAAAATGCATATGAAGGTGAAAGTGAAAAGTGGGCTTTTGGATACTTTTCATATTGGAAGTCTCACACTTGTCTTTTCATCATTGAGAATATGAAAAGGTGGGTTTTTATTGCATCTTGCATATGGAGAAGCACCTTGCATCCTTTGATGCATTTGGGGAAGAACATCTTTGAGAACAGGGTTTTTAATCCCGACTGCATTTGAAGATAAATGACATCCTTATATGCAACGTAGAAGAAAATAGAAGAAGAAGACAGAAATGTAAAGACAAGAAGAACATGAAACGAAAATGCCAAAGAGAAACAAGAAAGTATACCTTCTCTTCAAAAGCAAAGGGGAAGAACTACAAACTTTTTACTCAAGCAAGAGAAATAAAATTCTAAAAATGATAATTTCAAATTTTAGCTTGAGAGGAGAAG
>MU223230.1:1230807-1254842 GCA_018584345.1 Thuja plicata | reverse complement strand
CCATACGTGCCCTACTGATTTCAATCTCTTGCTCATTCAATACATTCAATGACTCAAATGCATTTCAAAATTGAAAAGTAAGCAAAACGTTTTTGAAAACTAAGTGCAAACTTACCTTAACTGCAGTGATTTATGGCATGTATTGAATAGGGAAGAAAGAGTCAAAGTTTTGGATGACACCACAACAAACAGCTCTAGCTAAAACCTCACCAATTGGTGGATGCAAACGGTTAAAAGACTCCACCATGCTCTTGCTAGTAAGAAAATGCAGCTTGGGGTGGATGAGTTCAACGTTTTAATGAAAACGTTTATGTATTTCCAATGGAAAACACCGCCATGTTTAACCGTAGTAACTCAAAAGACTATCGCATATTTTCCCCTAGCTTTAATTAGTGCCCGATAACCATTGGTTTTTGTGGTTTTAAACAAAAGAAAATACATGTTGTGCGATATGCATATGCTAAAGTATAAACAATGCTTTAGTCTTTAAATGAACGCGGGCTGGGCATGTAAATTAATATGTTTTTCCAATATAAATCAATGCCATGTAACATAAGTCAAATGCCATGTCAATAGGAAATGATGCCTTAGAATGAGGGAAAACTGCGGGTCTTGGAGGCTAATTACATATGTTTTAATATAAAATGATATGTAATAGTGTGTAAAAACAATGCCTTCTCTTAAAAAAAAAAAACCCCAGGCTTTTTAAAAGCCTTTCCATATTGTTTAATATGAGAAGCTTAAAAACGATGCCCTCAGTATAAGGAAACCGTAGGTCTCCTTTAATACATATGTCTATGTATTAAAATTCGACGTCATTTTATAAGTCGTGGCTTTTCCCAAGACTTTCACATTTTTAAACATATCAAATGATATGTAATAAAAAGAAACCGTAGGCTTTTTAGAGAAGAATATCAAATGCTTTGGGATAGAATAACATTTTTATTAAAAAAAACAATGCGTTAATATTAGAATAAAACTAATTATAATAACATTCATTTTACAATATGCATTATATTAAGTTATTATTTTAATATCAACATTAATATTTTGATATTATTATTATTATTATTATTATTATTTTAAAATAATAATTAAAACATTGTTTTCTTTTAAAAGAAAAAAGTCGTTAAATGGTAATTCGTAATGAATTATAAGAATTATAACTAAAACTTGATTTTATTTATAAATCTTATCTTTATCTTCGTCACTTAATAAAATAATTTTTTTTAACAATATATGCATATAATGCAAATATTATTTAAAAATCTATTTTAAATGCAGAATGAATTTAAAATATTTGTATTCGTCTTTAAAATTTTAATGATTTGATATGCGGATGTGATTCAGAGTCTCGCTATCATTAAAATTTCTAAGCAAAATTTTGCAGAATGACACAAAATTTTAGAATAGAGTTCAAAATCTATTTCTCATACAAAATAAGCTTTCACTTTGTGAACCTGACAAGAAAAAGACCATTTTTTTACTGACCTTGCAAGGATGTGAGAACTGTGTAAAGACCAACTGGAGCAGAATGGTGACAACTAAACTGGAAACAAAAACAAGACGCAAAACAAAGCAAAACAAAAGAAAGACAAAAAGACTGGATGCTTTGTAAGAAGTAAAACAAAATAGGACCAAGGGATAACTGATCCCGTCAAAAATAACTCCTTACAAAACATCGACACTCTTAGAGAAAACTCCTAGCAATCATTGAGAATTGCGTAGGGTTGCCCCAATTTCGGGAATGCAAATTTGAGGACAACAGCTAGCTCTGACTAGGGAACATTCCTCGTTTGTTCTTCGAAACAATGAGGAGTGCAGAACCAGACCTCTAAGTGCCTTTATCTACTCCATTGGGCTATAGAGTCAGGCGACCAAAAACACAAAAACAAAAAGGATGACGCGATCGATGCAAAGCACCTAATTAAAATAAAGAAAACCTACCTAATTAAAACTAGCCGACTTTTGAACTTTTTAGATGAAACCATTTACTGGCTCAACAAAATAGCTACCTTTTTTCAATAGCTTGCAGTACTTTGCATGTTCAGATGAATCATGGACAACTGGAGCAATGATGTCAATGTTTGACGCAACACCTCTTGGAAGAGATGAAAAAATTCACCTTCCTTAAATGAGTCATATGTACTATTGCTCCAAGATGAGACCATGAATTCAGAGTGCTTCTGTTGAACTACAAATGCATGTTTAGCCTCTTCCTCAATTGTATCTTCATGCTCAGGTACAAGTGGAAAATCTGATTTTTCGTTGGCTTCCAACCGAGCGAGATGTCTTATGGGACATCCCCTTGATCAAACAGATTCTGAACTCTTCTTGTCAGTAGCAACTTGAGCAACTGTCTCATCAACCATCATCACGTTAGGCTAATCAAAACGAGTTACCTCATTACTTCCTTCGGCACCATGTTGGTTACAAATTTTAAATTGAGGAGAATCACCAACAAGATTTGAGCAAAACTCTTCTATAGTAGCCATGAAATGATCTTGATCAAGTTCGGGGGTAGATCTTTCATGCAACACTCGTTCAAGTTCATGACCTTGAAACAAAGAGGCACTATTGTGAGCTTGACTGGAAAATTCATGCATGTCCATCTTTTCATGTCCAATGACATGATCATCTTCATTCACTTGAGCATCAGGTGAACGAGTTGCATCTTTCTTATTTTCGTCAATGGATTTCTGAGACTGCATGAACCAGAAATAAGAGTCGCCAGCTATGTCTTCTTCCTTTTCTCGGAAGAGAATAGAAAGATCACTATCCTCAGATTCAGGATGCTTTGTTATTGCCTCCGCTGATAGTGCCTCAATAGCAAGTTTCTTTGGTGGTGAAAGAAACGTTTGTTGATTCTCAACAGCAAAACCATGAGCAACATTTAGAAGAGGCTTTCTTTGTACATCTTCGTGAGGAACAAAGAACAGACACTGAGCTATTTTCTTTTTGAGAGCAATCAACTCATTTTCCAACCTCTGAACCGCAGGATCCGTCCTTGTCATGGAAGAAAATAAATCAGAAGGAAGATAACTTTCTTCAAACCCATTTGCTTCAATTCTTATCTTCCCAGCAAGAGTAAGATCATCTTCAATTCCAATGGCTAATGTTTGTGCACTAGCAAGAGTAGCGGGAGCTACTCTTCTCAATAGAAAACTGACTTCAAGAATCTGAGCATTGACAAAGAAACACTTCAAATTTGCAATTGTAGGCCTAGCAATAGCTGGAATCCTTCGTATCAATTTATTGAAATAAGCCACAAATTCATGCATAGGTACGTGAGATGCCTTCTTCAACTGAGTGAGTTGGGGCAACAAGGCATGGGCATCTTCAGGAGGCTTGAACCTTTCTTTAAACTTAGCTATGAGAGTAGCCCAATTTGTGATGGCCTGTGGTGTAAGATGATAAAACCAATCAGCAGCTACACCTTGGAGACTTTCCACGAACAGCCTGATAGACACGTCCTCATGTTCAACACCAAGAACACCACATGCAATGTAAAAAGTAGCAATATGTTCATCAGGATGTTGCTGTCCATTTTTGGAGAACTTTGGAAAATTCTTCTGTGAGCCATCAAGAAGAGCATGTAGAGGTAGAACTAGATTCAACGGACCAAAAGCATTTCCCTAGGGACCTTGGGCCATTTACATGTCCTTGGTAAAAATATTTAAAAACTACAAGAAATATCAAAATGATGGAATAATTACAATGGATAGGACACAAGCATACTTCAAACGAAAACATGAGGCTTCCGAATGTCTATTGTGTCCCTAGTAGAACAATTAGATCAACTAAATAAAATTTGGATGGAGCGTCGTTTAGTTCTCTCCTGTAGAACAAACAATTAATCTTTTTCTCTTTTTTCAGAAAAAGATTGCAAAGTGTAGGTAACAAAACTTGTAAAAACTGCAATGATAAAAGATAAAGAAGCAAAGTGTCCGTTAAAGGTGCAATGTCCTCCATTGCTTCTCCGGGACAAGAAACTCAAATAGAAGCTCAAAGTCTTCTCAATTTGAACTTCTTGTCAACCTTGTAATAGAATGTGTTTCGATCCCCAGCAGAGTCGCCAAAAACTATTGGCTAAATATTTTGCAAGTCACTAAGACTACAACTTGCAAAATGTGTGATTTAGGCAGCAGTATGTGAGATTACTCTCTCCTCTCAGCAATAGGGGAGGCTCCTTTCTTACCGTAGGTGGCTTCAAGTAGAACTGAACTGTAACACATACAGTTCACCTTGTAACAGTAATATCGGTGACTTGATGATTGACTTAAGAACAATCAAACGAGGCAGCAGTTGATTTATCTAAAGATGAAGTGATACAATGAACGCAAAGTCTCTTGTCCTCACCTCAAATAAGTATTCTATTAATCTATTGTCCAATACTGAAGCCCAAAGTCTTCAGTCCTTGGAGTGTATTAGCCACTACTCTCTATAGTAACCCCAGTCTCCTGAAGCACAAAGTCTTCAGATGACTTGGATTAAAGATGCTCCAATGATATAAACAAAGAAACTATTCAATTTGAACAAGGATCAACAAATGCAACATAAGAATACATTCATTGATTTTCAAGACAACACAAAGTTTGTCAATCTCTATTCCTTTATTCAAATGCTTAACTCTCTTACAATGAAACACAAAGTTTTCAGAACTCAAGAGTTTTGCCTATAGTTTATTTGCACAAACAAAAGATGAAAATTTACAATGAGCCCCCCATCCTTTATGTAGGAAAAGAGGAGAGAGGAAAGTGGAGAAGAAAGGGGAAACCCTTAACCACTTTGACTTATTCTATCCTTATCTCTAACTAACTAACTTTGAACTATTCAAAGCTTATCAAAAACTAACTAACTTTGACTTATTCAATGTTGCAGGACCTAATGTCCTTGCAGCATGAGTACATGAGACTACTTTACATATTATTGTGTAATCTGTCAAAGATTCTACACTTTTACAAAATGCATAATGAAAGCATCTAAGTGTTTGACAAGACACGACATCTATTTGCATCATCCTTTGTCAGTCTTCATGTTCCTATAGGATGCCCGATGATTAATCTGTTTAGGTTGAGTGAAAGCATCTCGAACCAGAACGTGAATCTCTATCCTTGATTGTTCTGAATCATAGTGGTGATCACTGAGAGGCATCTTTGTGTCTTCTTGTTTCAGTTTTTGAAAGCATTCTATGCCTGGAATCGTTTCAAACTTTCCACCTTCATGTCTGGCTCCATCGTGTGGTTGCTCTTGCTTTGTATCCTTGTGCCATGGGAAGAACATGAGAAGATCTTTCTTCAACTTGCAATCGTATGGGAAGTACTTTGCTTCTTGCAACACGACTCTTCATTATTTGAGGAGAACAACATGCACCTCATGAAAGCTCATAAAAGGACACAAGAAGGTGAGCATTTTTTATGGTTTTGCATATTGGACATTATGAAAGAGGTGAGTTTCTCAGTCCATAACGCATATTGGAAAAAACTTAGTATTTTTGAGGCATTGTACGTATGCGAACAGCAAGCTTGGAGTTTTGATAAAATGAATACATTGACACATATATGCATGAGAAAATGTTCAATATGCTAGGTGGGGTTTTTGGAATTATTTTCAGCTCATGAACGGACACGCTATGTGCATGGTGGGCTTTTTGGAAGCAAATGCATATGAAGGTGAAATTGAAAAGTGGATTTTTGGCTACTTTTCATATTGGAAGTCTCACACTTGTCTTTTCATCATTGAGAATATGAAAAGGTGGGCTTTTATTGCATCTTGCATATGGAGAAGCACCTTGCATCCTTTGATGCATTTGGGGAAGAAAATCTTTGAGAATGGGGTTTTTAATCCTGACTGGATATGAGGATAAATGACATCCTTATATGCAACATAGAAGAAAATGGAAGAAGAGGATGGAAATGTAAAGACAAGAAGAACATGAAACAAAAAAGCCAAAGAGAAACAAGAAAGTATACCTTCTCTTCAAAAGCAAAGGGGAAGAACTACAAACTTTTTACTCAAGCAAGAGAAATAAAATTCTAAAAATGATAATTTTGAATTTTAGCTTGAGAGGAGAAGAGAAGGGATAAATAGACAAATAAATTTGACAAATTCTTTATGCAAATTCATGAGTCACAAAAAGAAATGCCAAATGTCTATTTTTCATTCAAGATTTGCATAAAATCAGCATGCAGAGGAAAAGTTCAACCATACGTGCCCTACTGATTTCAATATCTTGCTCATTCAATACATTCAATGACTCAAATGCATTTCGAAATTGAAAAGTAAGCAAAACGTTTTTGAAAACTAAGTGCAAACTTACCTTAACTGCAGTGATTTATGGCATGTATTGAATAGGGAAGAAAGAGTCAAAGTTTTGGATGACACCACAGAAAACATCTCCAGCTAAAACCTCACCAATTGGTGGATGCAAACCGTTAAAAAACTCCACCATGCTCTTACTGGTAAGAAAACACAGCTTGGGGTGGATGAGTTCAACGTTTTAATGAAAACGTTTATGTATTTCCAATGGAAAACACCGCCATGTTTAACCGTAATAACTCAAAAAACTATGGCATGTTTTCCCCTGGCTTTAATTAGTGCCCGATAACCATTGGTTTTTGTGGTTTTAAACAAAAGAAAATACATGTTGTGTGATATGCATATGCTAAATTTAATACATATGCTAAAGTATAAACAACGCTTTAGTCTTTAAATGAACACGCGCTGGGCATGTAAATTAATATGTTTTTCCAATATAAATCAACGCCATGTAACATAAGTCATATGCCATGTCAATAGGAAATGACGCCTTAGAATGAGGGAAAACCGCGGGTCTTGGAGGCTAATTACATATGTTTTAATATAAAACGATATGTAATAGTGTGTAAAAACAACGCCTTCTCTTTAAAAAAAAAAAACCACAGGCTTTTTAAAAGCCTTTCCATATTGTTTAATATGAGAAGAAGCTTAAAAACGACGCCCTCAGTATAAGGAAACCGTAGGTCTCCGTTAATACATATGTCTTTGTATTAAAATTCGACGTCATTTTATAAGTCGCGGCTTTTCCCAAGACTTTCACATTTTTAAACATATCAAATGATATGTAATAAAAAGAAACCGTAGGCTTTTTAGAGAAGAATATCAAATGCTTTGTGATAGAATAACATTTTTATTAAAAAAAACAATGCGTTAATATTAGAATAAAACTAATTATAATAACATTCGTTTTACGATATGCATTATAATAAGTTATTATTTTAATATTAACATTAATATTTTGATATTATTATTATTATTATTATTTTAAAGTAATAATAAAAACATTGTTTTCTTTTAAAAGGAAAAACGTCGTTAAATGGTAATTCGTAATGAATTATAAGAATTATAACTAAAACTTGATTTTATTTATAAATCTTATCTTTATCTTCGTCATTTAATAAAACAAATTTTTTTAACAATATATGCATATAATGCAAATATTATTTAAAAATCTATTTTAAATGCAGAATGAATTTAAAATATTTGTATGCGTCTTTAAAATTTTAATGATTTGATATGCGGATGTGATTCAGAATCTCACTATCATTAAAATTTCTAAGCAAAACTTTGCAGAATGACGCAAAATTTTAGAATAGAGTTCAAAATCTATTTCTCATACAAAATAAGCTTTCACTTTGTGCACTTGACAAGAAAAAGACCATTTCTTTACTGACCTTGGAAGGACGTGAGAACTGCCTAAAGACCAAATGGAGCACAATGGTGACAACTAAACCGAAAATAAAAACAAGACGCAAAACAAAGCAAAACGAAAGAAAGACAAAAAGACTAGATGCTTTGTAAGAAGTAAAACGGAACATGACCAAGGGATAACTGATCCCGTCAAATATAACTCCTTACAAAACATCGACACTCTTAGAGAAAAACTCCTAGCAATCATTGAGAATTGCGTAGGGTTGCCCCAATTTTGGGGAATGCAAAATTGAGGACAACATTATAGATGTATGTTTGAGTATGGACAGTCTATTTTTCCACATAGCATTTTGTTTTTTGTGTCAAAATAGACGCTCCCCATTAGACTATGGGCACATCTTTCTAAAATGTTATCAATGCAATTAACTATTTAACTTTTTGGCATAGTTTATATTCCTATTACTTTGGAGCTGCAATTGAAGCCCTCATAACCAAGAGCTACTAACAAATTAACTAATAAAGATGGCTTTATAAGCGCCAAGCATAGACATCAAGACAAGGACCAAATAAGCTTAGATGGTTTCTTAAGCCTAAGTCAAAGATTGTTTAAATGTATTTGTGGACACTTAGAAAACCAAATACCAAGTACCGACACAAAGCTGAATATACACCCACAAAATCTAAAAATGAATCAAGGATGAGATAACTTTAGAAGGAAATGGAGATCCATCCTTGATCTAGAACACAAATATCCTCTTTCCAGATCAAAGTATCCTCTAAATTAGTCTATTGTAATATCTAAGAAGACCCCATAAACATCAAGGACTCAATTGGAGAACATGAATTAGCTAGTAACCTTTCAAGGGCATGAAAAAAAATCCATAAAAATATACATCTATGGTTTTCAACAAAATTGACCTCCACAAGAAAGACAATATCTAGGTCTATAATAGAAGTATAAAAAAAAATTGAAAATCCTTGCACAAAATTGTAGTTGGAGGCTTGAGAGTAGAGATGAAGATTAGAGGAATCGGGAAGTGTAGTTCCCTTTCTTTGCAATAAATTTAGCTTAAATCAATAGGTGTCATGCAAAGATGAAGAGGATATGGTCATGGACTATGCATAGTGAAGAAGAACTTTTAACATCCACGAGGCAACCAAATTAGCATATGGGACAGTTAGCCTTGCAAACTTAGTCTTAAGTAGTTCCATTTTTTTTTATCTACGCAAGACTATGATGAGATCCCCCAATTTCTCAACAGCCCCCTCATCGAAAAGACAATACCATGACCCAACTATCAGTAATTAACATTGTTCTTTCTCATGTCACAATAAGCATCACACTCCAAAAGGAAGTGTCTTTTAGATTAAACTACCCTAGAAGTGCAAAGTACACACTCTTTCTTCCCAAATTTTGATCGGTCGTTTTCACCTCTTAGGTTCACGCCGAAGTTGATGAAATCTATTTATTAATTGAGCAATGATAATTTTGGCTTTCCACGAGATACAAGAATTTATGTACTCTTTTGAGAAAGATCACAAGTGGGATTGAACTCCTCTATATAGTATTTCTTTTTTCTCCCAAGCACTTTACCCCAAGAATGTTTGCTAAATTTATCTATAACAAAGGCTCTTATTTATTTGTTGTCTATGGGGCACACATTCAAAAATATATTCCATTTTCACATCTATCTATTGTTTTGTCTCATCCAAGTCTTCTTTCATTTTCTCAAGCTACCGCTGAAAATAATGTTCAGCCATCTACTTGCTTCCATGTTTTCGACTCTTTTTAAGTAATCTATGAGATGCATCATAGCAATTTCTTCAATAGGTACTACCCCCACTTCACTCAATAGAATATCATAATTAATAGAACTTTAATCTTAAACTTTCTTGCGATCAAGTGCTTTTGAATTCTCTCAATTTGTTTCCACTATGAAATAGAAGAGCTGCTGGCACACAATTCACATCCATAAAGTATGACTGGGAGCACTAGAAGATGGAAAAGAACCTGGATAGTATTCCATACCAAATTTCAACCCATCTACATTTATTTTGAAGACAAAACAACACTTTCCACCCATCCAAAGTTCTCTCTTTTTTGCAGCCTTCCCCAATTAACTTGTTGTTGAAGTCAACCCAAAATATTTGCACTCCTTAACTTTATCAAGAGTGTTGCCTTCAAAATGAAACTTATGTTGACTTTGCTTTCTTATTTTAGAGAAGATCATGATTTTAGTCTTGTTGATATTAACTTTCATCCCTACAACACTACAAAAATGCTCAAGAGCCAATAAGTAGTCTTGTTGCCCCTAAGCCGAACTTGCAATCAAAATAAGATCATCAACATATAGAAGAAGCTTAATCTGAAACTCCCGTAAATGAACCCCTTCACCACCTTTATAAATTAACCCCTCTTCAAGCCTATCAATATAGAGACTAAAAAGAGTGGGGGATAGGGGGGCCCCTTTCTTGACCCCAATGTCACTCCTCAAAATTTATGACATGCTCGTTGAAGATTTGATTTTAATTTTGACCTCTTCATAAAACCTATGGACAATGTCCCTAAGATGCAAAGGAATCCCAAGTTTTTCTAGTTATCCACTCCTTAGGGAACCCTTTTTGAATGATGTTGAATATTTTCATTATGTGAGGTGCAAGAAATCTCACCCCCCACTCTAGATAGTATGTTTGAAGATCAACCAAATCTTTAGCTTTTCCAATACCTAACTTCTTAATACCTACCTCTACATCTTGCATAGTGAAAAGCCTTAACATTGTGTTGACTAGAGGAGGAGGAGGAACCTCTACATTATGCTCATAGAGGAATCTTTGATTTCTACACCGTTTCAGGCATTGGAATCGTGATTCAAATTCCTTGCTATCCAAGTGCCTTTTAAAATTTTTCAAGTTCATCTTGAATATTATTGATAAGCATTTGTCAACAATTTGCATTCATAGTTAATCGAGGTATACATGATTCCCTATTTTACCTTCCTGGTAGCAAGATGAAACTGGGGGGCATACAGCTACCTGCGAGCTTCATCAAATTTCTTAGTAATCCCTAGGTGATATATGTATTTCACTAATACGTGGTTTTACATTTTGTGGTTACTAATGGTTTCTAATAGGATCCACACACTGGAGGCTTTGATATATCCTTTTCATTTACTATTTTCTTTGTACTTTAGCTTGCATATGCACTTAGTGTCATATACCATTAAAGTGGGGGCTAAATGTACCATCCTAAATTGTAAGCACTTGTGTGGTCTATAATTTAACGATTGTTTAGCAAAATTCAATCTTGTTGACAAAATCAACTACAGATTTAAACCTCAAGCTGTCAGATTAACATTGGTCCATTTCTCAGGGTTAACCAAAGTCCTCTAGGATTAGGCCAACCTAACTCAGCTGTGTTTTAGGGGACTAATCCATATTTAGGACCTAGGTTCATCCCGATAGATTTGAAGGGTTTATAGATCTATGGTCGGTTGTTTAATTCTAACTCCTGAAATTACTATAAAAGCAACCTAATTCCTTCATTTTGGCATAATAAAATCAAGTACAAGGTGGACATCCCAATTTGATTACAACAAGCAATTGCAAGGTGGAAGTCCTAGTTTGATGACATCCATTCGAGCAAGGGTTAGCTATTAAAGACTTCAAACATTCAAATCAAGCATCTGCAACTTCAAATCAAGCATTCAAGACATTATTTTATACATCATGGAGTTTCTTGTGAATTGTGAGGATGTCTAGGTGTATCTTTGCCCTTGTGGGCTTGGTATGATATCCTTGTTATTTTCATATCCATGCATTTTTTCTCCATACTTTCATGCTTACATTTACATGTAAACAATCAAACATTGTTTTTATTCATATGCTAGGGTTTCACTCTATCACACATAGGGTTAGATCTAGGCATTTACTTTTGCACTCTAACTCATTAGCATTCTAGACATACTCTATATTCACAGGCACATCACACTTTACTTGTTCTAACAACTATCTGTGGAGGTGGGAATCACCAAAACATGGGGTTGATTAAGGCAAACCCCTGCATAGCCCCCCCACTCACACATTTTCCAGATTTTTATGTCTCACAAGTGTAGGTACAGGTATAGACTTAGAAACCTTACAGATTGACTATTAAAATCTGCCCTTCAACTCCAGAAGCCCCTGGACTAGGTCAACTTGGGTTGACATTTTCCTTTTTAGAATCATAATCTTTTAGTTCTGACAGTTACAGATTCCAAGTTGTCAGATTTGAAAACTAGCAGAATCCAAGACTCCGACAGTCAGAAAAATCAGGTTCAAAGTGCAATTTCCTCTCCCATTTCCAGGTGCACACATTCCTATACCTATTTCTTGGCATTTATTTTCATAGATTAGATTCAGCTTTCAGATTTACATGCAATCTACCATATCTTATTGGAATCAATCAAATCTAATCCTTTTAGGCATATATCCTGAGTTGGTATCCTAAACTCACTAGGTTGTACTTATCGGATCTATCTTGTAGGAAAAGGTTTTTTATTCCAATGTATACTAGCCCCCATAGATTTGATGAGTGATCTATATCCTAGCATTGCTCACCATTTCCTATTATACAATAACAACATTTATTTATCATGTAACATTCTTTTATTATAAGGATCTATTGGTTACTCTAGGTAGGGTTTCTACCAATTTCAAAGAAATTGACATAACTTTTTCAAAACTTTGTCAAGGCCAACACGTCATGTTATCTTTCCTAGTGGGCCAACATGTCACGTTTTCCCAATTTCACAAAGGAAAAAGGGCATCTTTGCGAAATGGCGACATATTTTTCCATTTCACACTTAACTTTAGCAAGCCGACAGAAGGAATTGTGAAATGGTGAAAACTTCACCATTTTGCAAATATTCCTTTTCACCACTGCAAAATTGTTGAATTGGGAAAACATGATGTTTTGGCCCACCTGAGAAGATAACATGATGTGTTTACCTTGACAAAGTCTTATCCCATGATGAAGATGTCTCAGATTGGTTATCTATGTTGGGCTTAAAGGTGGCAAAAATAGCCAAAAGTTTCCAACATGTGTAATGGGTATAGCAATCACACATTATTAACATTAGTTGCAAACACATTTTTGAATATCGAGAGGGAATTTAGGGGTTTCCCTTTGAGTTTTCTCATTCCCAACTCAAAATTTACACATAGAAATTGTTGGCTATTTTTTCCACCATTTATCCCATCACAAATAAGCGATCTGATACATCTTTCATATTTAAAATTACAATTAAAACTAAACCTAAAATTTTAAAAATAATACAAAATCTATTAAAGAGAATATCAACTCATAAAATATATATATATATATATATATATATATATATATATATAATGATTAAAATTATTGTTTAAAAACACTATTTATTAAATACTTACTATTAATTATTTATTTATATTTTAAAATAATAATATTATTTAAATTTCTATATAATATATTTTTAAAAATCATTTGTTCATCTATTATAATAAAGTATTTATTGAAATAATTTATAATTATAATTTCAAAACTAACATGTACTTTTTTATTATTACAAAATCTTGTTTGCTAGGAATAGGCTCTCAGGCTTAAAAATCTGAACATATAATATATTATTAAAAAATGTTGTTTGCAGTGAATAGGCGGGAGGCTTAGTTTTTAAAATTACATAGGTTATGGGGCCATGACAATCACCATTCCCCTCTCTTTCTCCTGTTTCCTCGGTTTCCCATGGCATGGGAGATAACGTAATGCATAACACACATGTTATAGATGTATGTTTTAGTATGGACAGTCTTTTTTTTCCACATAGCATGTTGTTTTTTTGTGTCAAAATAGATGCTCCACATTAGACTATGGGCACATCTTTCTAAAATGTTATCAATGCAATTAACTATTTAATTTTTTTGGCATAGTTTGTATTCCTATTACTTTGGAGCTGCAATTGAAGCCCTCATAACCACGAGCTACTAACAAATTAACTAATAAAGATGGCTTATAAGCGCCAAGCATAGACATCAAGACAAGGACCAAATAAGCTTAGATAGTTTCTTAAGCTTAAGTCAAAGATTGTATAAATGTATTTGTGGACGCTTAGAAAACTAAATACCAAGTATTGACACAAAGCTGAATATACACCCACAAAATCTAAAAATGAATCAAGGATGAGATAACTTTAGAAGGAAATGGAGATCCATCCTTGATCTAGAATACAAAGATCCTCTTTCCAGATCAAAGTATCCTCTAAATTAGTCTATTGTAATATCTCAGAAGACCCCATAAACATCAAGAAGGACTCAATTGGACAACATGAATTAGCTAGTAACCTTTCAAGGGCATGAAAAACAATCCATAAAAATATACATTTGTGGCTTTCAAGAGAATCGGCCTCCACAAGAAAGACAATCTCTAGGTCTAAAATAGAAGTATAAAACAAACTTGAAAATCCTTGCACAAAATTTTAGTGGGAGGCTTGAGAGTAGAGATGAAGATTAGAGGAATCGGGAAGTGTCGTTCCCTTTCTTTGCAATAAATTTAGCCTAAATCAAGAGGTGTCATGCAAAGATGAAGAGGATATGGTCGTGAACTATGCATAGTGAAGAAGAACTTTTAACATCCATGAGGCAACCAAATTAGCCTATATGATAGTCAGCCTTGCAAACAATATAGTCTTACGCAGTTCCGTTTTTTCATCTATGCAAGACTATGATGAGCTCCCCCAATTTCTCAACAGCCCCTTCGCTGAAAAGACTATACTATGACCTAGTTGTCAGTACATTAACATTGTTGCTTCTCATGTCACAATAAGCATCACACTCCAAAATGGAGTGTCTTTTAGATTAAACTACCCCAGAAGTACAAAGTACACACACTCTTTCTTACCAAATTTCTATCGGTCGTTTCCACCTCTCAAGTTCACACCGAAGTTGATGAAAGTTAGTTATTTATTGGGCAATGAGAATTTTGGCTTTCCATGAGATACAAACATTTATGTACGCTTTTTGAGAAAGATCACAAATGGGATTGAACTCCTCAATATAGTATTTCTTTTTTCTCCCAAGCACTTTTACCCCAAGAATGTTTGCTAAATTTATCTAGAACAAAAGGTCTTATTTCTTTATTGCCTATGGGGCACACATTCAAAAATATATTCCATTTGCAAATCCATCTATTGTTGTCTCATCCAAGTCTTATTTTGTTTGCTCAAGCTATCGCTGAAAATAATGTTCAGTCATCTACTTGCTTCCATGTTTTCAATTATTTT
Source organism: Thuja plicata (assembly GCA_018584345.1). NCBI lineage: Eukaryota > Viridiplantae > Streptophyta > Pinopsida > Cupressales > Cupressaceae > Thuja > Thuja plicata. The sequence continues at coordinate 1,239,858 of MU223230.1, read as the reverse complement.
TAAATAATCTATGAGATGCATCATAGCAATTGCTTCAATAGGTACTGCCTCCACTTCACTCAATAGAATATCATAATTAACAGAACTTTTAATCTTAAACTTGCGTGCGATCAAACACTTTTGAATTCTCTCAATTTGTTTCCACTATGAAATATAAGTGTTGTTGGCACACAATTCACATCCATAAAGTACAACTGGGAGCACTAGAAGACCGAAAAGAACCTGGATAGTATTTCATCCCATAGTTCAGCCTTTCTACATTTATTTTGAAGAGCAAACAACATTTTTAACCCATCCAAAGTTCTATTTTTTTTTGCAACCTTCCCCAATTAACTTGTTGAAGCCAGACCCAAAAAATTTGTACTCCTTAACTTCATCAATAGTGTTGCCTTTAAAATGAAACTTATGTTGACTTGACTTTCTTCTGTTAGAGAATATCATGATTTTAGTCTTGCTGATATTAACTTGCATCCCTACAACACTACAAAAACACTCAAGAGCCAATAGGTGGTCTTGCAGCCCTTAAGCCGAATTTGCAATCAAAATAAGATCATCAACATATAGAAGAAGCTTAATCAAAAACTCCCCTAAATGAATCCCTTCACTACCTTTAGAAATTAACCACTCCTCAAGTTTATCAATATAGAGACTAAAAAGGGTGGGGGATAGGGGGCACACTTGCTTGACCCCGATGTCACTCTTAAAACTTTCTGAGACGCCTATTGAAGATCTGATTTTAACTTTGACCTCTTCATTAAGCCTATGTACAACAGCCCTAAGATGCAAAGGAATCCCAAGTCTTCTAGTCTATATCACAATTTAGCTCTAGGAGCCGTGTCAAATGTCTTTTTGAAATCAACAAAACAACAAAAGGCTTCTTCCCCTCTCTCCCAAACTTTATCAATTAAATGCCTCTTAGTGATGTCATGGTCAACTGTAGAGTGTTTGGGCTTAAAACCAGCTTATCCTTTTGCTTGCTTATATTTTTCTTCCGCCTATGTGCTGATTCTATTTTATATCATGCTACCAAATAGCTTTGTAAACAACAGATTAATCATAATGGTTCTATAGTTGGAAGGATTATTGATTTCCCCACTCTTAAAAAGAGGATTGTTAGACTAGTTATCCACTCCTTAGGGAACCCTTGCTGAATGATGTTGAATATTATCATTATGTGAGGTGCGAGAAATCTCACCCCTCACTTTGGATAGTCTGTTTGAAGATCAACCAAATCCTTAGCTTTTCCAATCCCCAGCGTCTTAATACCTATCTCTACATCTTGCATAGTAAAAAGCCTTGACGTAGTGTTGACCGGAGGAGGAGGGGCGGCCTCTACATTCTGCTCATAGAGTTGTCTTGCATAATGTAACCATTGTGTATCCGTAATATTGTTTTCGATTTGCTTCTTTCTAGGCTGAAGTTCCTTCCAAAATAACTTGAGGTTGTTTTTTCCAATGTTAATTAGTTCTTTGCATCTAATGCTCATGAAATCAACTTTTTCCTTTCTCAAAATCTGGTTGTACAACTGATATTCTTAACTGGTCCTTTCAACGTTCTCCTAGAAGATTTGCATTCCTCATCAAACCATGTGTTAACCGGGAAACAATTTGTTACTGATTTCTTAATTTTCACTCTTTTGCAATCAATTAAGGCAACTTGAATTATATTTGTTAGTTCATGACTGAAAAACTTGATGAGGGTTTTTTCTTCTACATAAATAACCTCTCAAGAGTTTTCTTGAAGGTAAAACAAATTTCCGAAGTCAAAAGAATTCTACCTTTTGAAGGTATCTGCTGGTGACAATTAGTTTTCTCTATATGCTATCTCTTTTCTACCCAAACCAGATTTAGATACACGGGTCTATGATCTGATTTTAAGTCCCAAATATGCTCACCATTCAAAACTTCTTTTACCTTTTCAATCAAGCTTTGTGAACACATGAAATAATCAACCACACTTGCCCCATTATAAGTGTTGCAAGAAAAATTTACCATTTTTTTCCATCTATCCAAACCATTGCAAATGACTAAGTCAAATGTACCACAAAGTGTAAGTAATTCATCCCCGAAGTGATTGCCATCTTTATTGTCCTCAGAACACCTTGACCATTGCTGATTGCTTTCTTCCATAAGCCAAATCAGGTTGCAGTCCTCTTTAAAACAAAGAACGTTGGCTTGCTCACTACCTATCCTAGCGTTGAAGTCTTCCATTAGGAGGATTTCTCCCTGCTGAGAAAACTCAGCAATATCGTTCCTTAACACTACAAAAGGGTCCTTACTGTCTAACCCATTACGTTTGTATGTTCTTGAGGCTTGCGGAGCTAGTTAACCAGCAGCAATTCTAATGTTATTTTCGAATTCTGAGATTTTGACCCATATATATTGTTTATTTGAATCTTCTCTTTCAAACTGGATAATGCGTCCTTTCTCTTTCATTAAGACCATTATAGATTATTGTGAATTATTTATGTTCCTAGAAAACAGATTATGTATTTATGCATTTTTGTTGTCTTCTTGCTCTCTTCATGTTGATAGCAGACCGACAGGCAGCCTTTAACTATCTTTGGATGACATTAACTCATCACCACAATGCTAGAATCAAGGATCAGAGATTTTATGTAATTTACCACTTGATATATAGAATAATGTATATATAGAAACATGAACCAAAATATTGGAGGAAAAACCCAAAACAGCTATAAAGTCTTTAAAAAAAGTGTTTGTCAACAGAAGAAATGCATCATTACTGCCAATGTATCCAATTAGAGCTTGTCGAACCCATGTAAGCATCATTACTGCCGATGTATCCTATAAGAGCTTGTAGAACCCATGTAACTTCAGTCAAAAATTCATAAGCCATTTGTTTAGTGTAATTACAGGCAATATTGCATGACATAAGATGCAACAACCATTGTAGCCACAACAGATGTGACTGTATGCTCTGAAAATGGAAGTTACAAAGATTATAGTCATTATGGAATTTCACTGAACAATCTCGATTTAAGATCACCACACCAAGAAAATTCATATTTTAGTGGTACACGATCCCTTACAGACCCAACTCATATCGAATACCAACAAAAAACTATAATCTAAAGAAATTTACAGAGACTATAGCTCATGTAATCCTTATTTTTGGCATTCAGAAAACAATTTACCACACACAAAGGAACAGATAGGGGGAGACAATCGTGCTTCTTTTCACACAATCAATACTATTGAACTTTCTCTCCAATACTTTTTCTCAGATTATCTTCATCTGATTTCATTAGTAAAGGAATAAGATGAGGAGGTCATGGATCTGGAACTGTCTGAAAGTAGGTAGAAATTGCCTTCCTAAACCGTTTTTTGTATTCCTTTGGAGAAACAACAGTAGGTGACTCATTCTTTGGACCTCCAAGAATTCCAGAGGCTTTTACCCAAGTTTCAAGATGCTTGTCCCATGTATATTGCCTCACAAAATCAATAATTCCTAAAACCAGTTCTTGTTGCTCTTCATCAACTCCAACAAGTAATGAATAATCCATCACATTAATTGACTGTAACATCAAACCCACATTAATAACCATGAGAAAAATCTCAAAACAAACCCAAACCAAACTTTCAAGAATCTGAATCCTAAGGAAAACTGGAATAACATTTACATTGAGAAAAGAAGTATCATTCCAAACAGCTCGCTCCAGATGGTGCTTCGCCTTCTTCCCAACAAAGATTGGAGTAGATCGCATTGCTTCAATAAAATTCTGGTCTTGAAGAACTCCACTGGGATCTGGATTGTAACGGTTACGAAGAGAACCTTTAAGATCATAAATTCTTGTTACAGATCTACCATAGAAAAGGTTCTCCATCACCATAAGATCCATTTTTCCATCTTTGCTACTTTTAGACTGCTTCATACTAACCTGCATAACAGTCAAATTATAAAGCATCCAGATTTGCAATTAGAAAAACTAGAATCTTATTTCAGAACAGATTAGAATGCCAATACAATTACATTGAAACATTCCTCTCAAAGGTAAGGATTATGTTATAGCAATAACCTGATAAATTCCAAGTACTTTTGCAAGACAAGTGGGGCTTCCTGTGCTTAAGGAGTACGTAAGATGCTTGAAATATTCTGGGGCGAATTCCAAAAAGGACTCCAATTCTGTCTTGGTGAGCTGCTTGATAATAAATCTATCATCCAAAGTTTTGGCAAAAAGAACTTTGCTCTTTCCACCTTGTGCTTTCCATTTTTTACAACGACTCAAAGAACATATAAAGTCTATCTCTGTTACACAGCATGTTTTTCTAAGAGCACTAAATTTTTTTGCATGATAACAAATTACCGAGTACTTCACTTTTCCAAGTTGATCTACATCACTAAAACTAATTTCTGCATGTGTTAACTTTGTATGTAGCAATGGTTCTGAATCTGCATTCCCATGTGAACCAGAAGTAGAAGCATTCTCATAGGAGTTACATCTACCCTCAGAATCAAATTCACACAGCTCTGAAGAGAGATCAATGTTCTTACGTAATTGAGAAACAACACTATCAGTACCAATTAAATCTATGTTTTCTCTCTGAATGTCCTCATGTTTGTCTCTCTGCTTCTCCTCCAATGGATTACCTGACATCTGGGCCCAATATTGTTTAGATGAAAGAGCATAAGCTATTAGGCTTGTTGATTCATCATCATAAACAGGAATTACAATATTATCAATGCCAGAAGGTAGAAGTACCCTGGCTGCACCTTGATTGAGCAGTTTAAAAGCCGAGTTTACTAACACTGGGGTGTATTGACTGATTAGCTTATTGAGAAATTCTTGAGAAGCCTTGCTTAAAACAACATGCAAGCATGAAAATGGATGCCAAATTAAGTCTTTGAAGTCTTTAAGTTCATTAAAAGAATTGGCAGTCAATGAAGGTGCGCTTGCACTTGACTTTAAAACATCCTTATCCTGCATGTTCAAACTAGAGTCACCAGATTCAATGTTAACAATTGACTGAATTAGGCTTTGTTGGCCTAAATTCTCAAAAGGCAGTACGCTGACTTCCTCAGCATTCAATGTCTGATTCAAAGCCTGGGATGGGAATAAGTGAGCACCAGTCCATACTGCATTAAATGTATCAGAAAGCTCAGAGACATGACAAGAATTCCCTTCTGATGGTGGTCTGTAAACTTGCAAATTTCCTTCCAAAAGACTCAAGTCATCCTTGCTACCCTCTAAACCAAGAGATTGATTTCCTGAAATATTATCCCTGGCAGAGCATTTGTCACTCACAGACTGGGATGTCATTTCCTGCCCAGGCATATCAAAGTTTCTGATAGACTGATTTCCATCCACAATCAAGTCCACAGACTTATCATATGTTTTAGGTACCTCTGTCAGTTGGTCCACCGTATTTACATCCTGTAGACTGCAAGGAATGTTAAGGGACTGGATTTCTTCATTAGCAATCACTTTCTCACAGCCAAGTTTTGTCTCTTCAATGGCAGTACATTCACTATTTACCACATGGCCATCACCATGCACAGATGATAATTTTAAGCCACCGACACTACCATCATGATTATTGGCCAAGTGACTCCCAATTTTTTCAATACTCCTGTTTTTCTTCTTCCCAGAGCTATCAAGATTTTGTAGTTCGGAAACAGAACTTACCAAAGATCTTTCAACTTCAACTGATGAAAGCAACTGACAGAAACGGCACTCCCATACATAAGATTGAAGAAGAAGTTTCCGCCTTAAACAATTGAGCTCCAAAATAATAACATTTGGTTGACCTGGCTGCCAGTTTTTAGTCATCGCCTTTTGCAATGACTCCTGTTTCACAAACTATAATATATGAACGCTGGTTTAATGATAAAATATTAGACAACCTAGACAATTTGGAAATGTCACAATCAGAATAAAACATAAATACAATTATATTATAAGCCCTGAGTGGTCATGACCTTGAATTCTTGCTCCTCTTTCTGTAGCATTCCTTCAATTTTTGAAAGATCCCTCAACCCACCAGTAACATTGCATTTACTCCTGTGAATCAAACACGAAATCTCCGAAAAGAATTTTGATCCCTCTTCTGCAACCTGTTTGCTTGCACAATCAGTCAGTAATATTGTAAACCACCGCATAATCCAAAAGAGCATGCCAAGCTGTGGAACTATCAAATAAGTAAAAAGACAAAGAGCACAGCATTCATCAAAGGTACCTCTGCCACTTCCTTTGTAATCCATTCTTTCTGGTTTGAGTGGTTGAACATTATTTTAGAAGGCAAACAAACCCCCAAAATGCTGATCGCCGAATAATAGAAACATGCTACCATATTGCCCAACCTGCTCCGGCCAATTTGCAAAAAAAAAACATAATAACAAATCATTCCAAGGTTCTGAAATGGAAAAAAATCTATAAAAAAGAGCTACGAAGTCACTGCAGCTGATGACATTGGCATAAAAGATAGGTTATATCGATACCCATAAAATTGAAGGCAGTCTCTTTGCAAGCGATGTCCACAACTTGCGATCTGTGCTTCAGAATGATTTAAGAAAATAAGCTCTAAAAATTTTCCAAAGGAGAGAACTGAAGCTGCATCAGACATCACTACTCTCTGGTTTCCCTGTGGAATTCCATCTTTCCGTTCACATCTCAGACAACGATGCCACATCCAGATTTTCCCTTCCCCTACACCGGGTAAAATTAAATCAGAACGAAGCTGTTGAACATATACTGCAAGCTTTCCCTGCTGATGAGTAAAATAATAAGCATGAGCAGTTGGAGGTTGATCACATGCATGGCAGCGAGAACTCTGCAAAATCGAGGGAAATTGGTGAAAACCAAAATCAAAACTTTCCAACATATGTATTAAATCAGAAAATAAGAGAGATTACACTGATATGTCCATGTAAGTAAATTCTCCCTCCCACAAGGCTGAAATATTGCCTCCCTTTATCCATACAAATAGACTAATAAATGTCTATAACCAATCTGTAGAAAATCTCCTTATTTAAGAAAGATCAAACAGTAATCCCTAATATTCCTCTAACTCCCCGTGTATTTGCTAAATAATTTAACTCAGAGGATTGCAAATAACTTACAACCTCTAGTTTATTAATCTGCCATATCACATAAGACTAAAATAGAAAGGGATAGAATGCGCCTGCATCAAACTCCAAAGGAACAAAAGACTTGTTCATGGACTCCTGTCCATGAGTTTTCTAATTGCTTTTGTTGATTATACCTTGTCTAACATTTTGCAATTGCAGGTGCATTTACTACAATTTTGTTCCCTCCTGCATCCCAAACTTCGATTTTGCGTTGTCCACTTGCCTTCCTGATGCAAAGCCTTACAATCAGTTGTTCTATGTTGTTATCTGTCCTTTTCCTCTTACTAGACCTTCTCTTAATTATCTTCTTCATCAACATCCACAACCTGCCAATTTCATCATCCAATTGCATCCTCAACTGCTGCAACATGCTATCATTTCTCACTCGATGCTGCATATCTTCTTTGTGCATAAGAGTTACAAGACTCTTACAAAGTTTTGGTTTATACATTTGTTTCATATTATGTTGGTTATGCCTTAACGCTTCTTCAGCTTTATTGTCCTTCAAGACAATTTCATCTACTTCCATGTCCAATTTTGTATACTGAATATGCACCTTTTGACTTACTAATCTCTCTTCCAGACGTTTGAATTCTTCACACGAATCACTAAAATTACCTTGAGCTGAATTTATAAAATCCATGCCATACTCATCACTAATGTCCTTTGTCAACTGTTTCTTCAAGAGCTTCACTCTATCCTCAAAGTCCATATCTCTCTCTCCTGATATAATAATTTCGTCCACAATTCCATTGATTGGAATTTCCTTCATATTGCATTCAAGAGGAAAGTCTCCATCATTGCTACCTGCATAACCTGCATTCACAAAAAACTCATTAGTTTTAAAAACATGAGATTCTTGGATCTCATCAGCTCCTTCATCCTCATCTTCACCAGGGATAGATCCTTTTTCTGGTTCACAATAGTAAACATTCATCTTCATTGCTTGGAGCTCTTCATTCCTCAAGTGAGTACTTAATCTATGCTTCAATTTCACTTGCAACCTATGCCACTTCACCTTCTTCCGCAGAATCCATCCACTCCTTTGGTCTTCCTCAACTTCCTGTAGCAGCATCATCATTAAACTGAGTTGTTCTTTCATTTGAGCCATTTCTCAGTCAAATTCCTCTCAACTCATTCTCTTCATCTTTATGCCATTCACTTTGGCATTCTCCATCATTTTGTCATGGCTTTTACTCAGACCCTTATCATGACTATTAATAGTCATCTTCACTCTTCCTCTATGAACTTTCCTTTCCACTTGTGAGCTGCACTAAGCCTCTACAATAGCAAGTTTGTTTCACTCTTCTATAAGCACCTCACCAAGCCTCTCTCCTCTAAACTTGGCCTTTTGGTAACACTGGTTCTCTCACCTGGAACCTTTGAGCTTCCTCTGCTCCTCTAGGGTTCTGCACTCTACTCACTTTCAAGAACTTCACTTGCTCTTTTCTCAGACAATCTTACCCACATCTGCAATTGTGGTGTTGTTTTAACAACTTCTACCCAACCTTAGCTGGAAGTTGTTCTTCGTTCTCTTTTATGCAACCTCTGACACAATGATTACCACAAGTTTACTTCTCTTTCTACTACTACCTACAATCAAATGTAGACGTTGTCCAACTGTCACTTGTAACTCATAAGACCACTCTCTCAATAGATATGCTTCTCCAAGAACTTTGCTTTCAATGCTTCAAATTGCTGCAAGATTCTTTCTGCTAACAATCTTCTTAAGTTTCCTTCAAGATGTCATTACATTTTTTATATAGTAACTAGACTTTGGGTGTTGGGTAACACCGATAATGCATCCAATCTTCAGTGTAACACCGGTGCAGGGGGACAAGGGGACGCCGGGACGAGTTTCCGGAATGGGGGACAAAGGGCCTCAATTTCGGGACGGCGGGGGGATGTTGGCGGGGGGATGGGGGTGCTGCATACTATACATATTACATATAGAACTTGAAA
>MU223230.1:1194096-1230757 GCA_018584345.1 Thuja plicata | reverse complement strand
CAAATTGAAATACTTGAACATAGCAAAATTGCAACACGAACCAGAACCATTGAACATTCAACATAGTAACATAGTGCATACCCAATAGTAACATTCAAAAATCAAAATTCAAATAGAAATTCAAGTATCCGTCCTGGCGGCGGCGTGGTTGCAGAATGGTGGAGGTGGGGGTACTCGGGTACTCCAAGAACCCGGTGCGGGGACGGGTACTTCGAGGTTTTGGTGGGGGTGCTTGTCCCCGGGTTTCACTGCCAATCTTTAACTTAACTCGAGATTTCTTCTAGACTCAATTTATCCCTTAGACTGTGCTTCAGTAGACTTTATGCATCATACAAAAGATCTCTTCAAGACTCTTCCATCACAATTCTTCCTTTCACCTGCTGCTACCTACACATTAATTAGTAATAAGACCAATTACCTATCAAATCTCAGTAGGTCTGCTGCCAATGCCTACACAATTCCTTTTACTATCAACTCTTCAAGTTTACTTCAAAACAATTCTATCCAGTTTTATTCCTTGGCTGGAATTCTCCTCAACTTACAGGATTTCTACTGTCTTCTCACCTTCATAACCTTCTGTTAGATTTCTATAATTAGATCTACATAAACACTGTAAGAATCACATAATGACTACCACAACATCAAAGCACTATTGAAATCCTCTTCAACTTTTCCAGATCTAAAATTTTGTTGCAGATTGCTACTGGACCTCTATTCCTGTAATTGCTCAGCTATCCAATGACAATCAATGGTCTAGCATTTTACACTGCACTCTATTCATACACTCGTATTCTATAATCTGATTACAAACCTGGGTGCACAGACATTGTTCTCACTAGTAGCTAGGCACAATTTAATGTATGCTGGGCACATCACCAAACAAATCATACTATAGATTTAATACCCATGTATTTAAGGTTGACACAATCCATGAGTGATTACAGCTGGGCGTATTCACTATGTATCCCACACTTGTAACCCAATTACATTCCAGAAACAAAAATATTTTCTATTAAATCCAAAGAGTCTAATACTCTGTTACCTGAGAGTGATTCTTTCTTTACACTTCCCTTTGGCTGGAGATAGATTTCCTTTCCCAAGGAATCAAATTCCCATTACAACACCTTCACTAATTAATGCTCAGAATTTATTTTTTATTTACATGAACTAGTAGAATAATTGCTAAAATCCCCTTACCTTTCCATGCATCTTACAGATCACCCAACAGTCCTTCAACAACCAAGGTTTTGATTGCCTGTACCTTTATGACAATTTCTCAACAAGGATTTAACCACACCTTGAGCATAAGCATTGATATTGTCTCTTTCAATCATCGAATCTGCTTCTTTACTCAGTGGAGAACTCACAAAAAAATTTATCTGGCGACAATGTAACTTTTGTGGCAATTTCCTCTTGGTCTTCAACGGCTGCAATCAACACCAATTGCTGTGGTCTCCTTTTGACTTCCAACAGCTTTCTGGGCGGTGGCAAAATCTCTTTAATAGCAGCAGAAATATCTGCAAATTCTAGCAATAGTATTTGGCAGCAAATTTTAGTTTGCCGTGAAATTCCAATTATCCTCCAAGCAGCAGTTCCTCTAAACAGCGATCAGATTTTTTTTTCCTTGGCTCGGCGATCTCTTCAGTGACAGAATTATTCTCCTTCAGGCGGCCTGTGAATCTATCTCCAATAATTTTTATTCCTGGCTCTGATACCAAAATGGTGAAAACCAAAATCAAAACTCTCCAACATATGTATTAAATCAGAAAATAAGAGAGATTACACTGATATGTCCTTTGTATGTAAATTCTCCCTCCCCCAAGGTTGAAATATTGCCTCCCTTTATCCATACAAATAGATTAATTAAAGTCTAACCAATCTGTAACAAATCTCCTTATTTAAGAAAGATCAAACAGTATCCCTAATATTCCTCTAACTCCCCATGTATTTGCTAAATAATATAATTCAGAGGATTGTAAATAACTTACAACCTCTAGTTTATTAATCTGCCATATCACATAAGACTAAAATAGAAAGGGATAGAATGCGCCTGCATCAGAAATTGTAATGTCCAGTTCTTACAACCAAAACTGCTAAATTTCATGCTCTATTCACTAGGTTATCAATCCATGCAGCTTTGATCTACATTTGCAATTCCATCTATGAATCCATTACTGTACACATTCAAATTCCTTTAATTCGGAGAATTGTAAATAACTTACAACCTCTAGTATATTAATCTTCCATATCACATAAGACTAAAATAGAAAGAGATAGAATGCGCCTGCATCAGAAATTGTAATGTCCAGTTCTTACAACCAAAACTGCTAAATTTCATGCTCTATTCACTAGGTTTTATCAATCCATGCAGCTTTGATCTACATTTGCAATTCCATCTATGAATCCATTACTGTACACATTCAAATTCCTCCACACATGTGCAAATAACATCAAAACACAGAGAATTGTCTTCTGTGGTTAGCAGCAGACAAATACACACACACAGAGTCAACCTGGCGACTACTTTGATCATTGATGTATGAGAGCTATCTTATGCGAACATTTCTCAAGGGAAATATTTTTCCATTAATAAGGATATGAATGAATGTGAGAAAGGGTATGGGGATTGGATCCCATTCTTGTACCTGAGTTTCCTAGCAACTATGTCATCCTCCCATTTTTATGTGAGCTTATGTTCATATCATGTCCCCTTTTTCCAAAAATAGAAACTTACTATAAATAGTAAGTCCCCACTATCCAGAAATAGTATGTCACGGCCACAGGACAGTTTGGGAAAATAATATTAATTTAATAATTTATTTGTTTTGATGCATATCCATTATTCTCAAACAAATAAATATGAAATAAATTAATGTCCTCATTTGGTGGGTGTGGGGTTTTAGAGTTTCTGTGGCATCCTCCTTGGTCAGTTTTGGCAATTAGTGGCTTTGTAATGAAAGTTACCAAAAAATTATTATTTTCTTTTCAGGCAAGTTTCCTCCATCTCAAGTAGTGGGATTTGGGCACCCAATTTGATTTTGAATTTGAAATTTATATATTAAGAAATTCAGGCAATTACAATTCATTCAGAAATTGATTTTCAATTTGAGCTTTGACTTGTTTCTTTAGTGGCTGATAAACTAGTGGAGATGGAGACTTTTGGACGGGATGTTCATGGTTTCCAAAGTGAACTAAGGATGAGAGTCAGAGGATTACCAGGTGATCTAAGGATGGGGTCCAAAAACTGCCAGAGTATAATCTCATTCAAAGATTATCATTAGTTAATGAATATCTTCAGTTTTTACAATTTGTTTGTAGGAAGTTCTCTGGGCTTGAATAATCATTTGTTGCAGATATTAAAGACAGATTTGAGGCCATATCTCGCTTCTATTCCATTTTAGAATCAGTCATTATTTTAGAAGAAATCCTTTTTGTAAGTTCAGGAAGTTTTCCTGAAAGTTTGTGAGCTTGCAGTTGATTCCAGGCTTCTTATTTGCTCACAGTTTTAGCAGATGTATCTTGTTGTTTGCAACAGATAATGACACAAAATATGATGTGTTTCCATGTCACAAATCAGTAATAATTCATAAAATATCAGTTCTATGAAGTTCTTTGTGAATTCGGGGTCTTACAGTGCTCATTCCTAGAAACTAGTTTGCTTGTCTTTGTTGGTTTGCAACGTTTAACTTAAAGGAGTTTCTAAAGGTTTCAGATTTGATATATATATTTTTCAAGGGACTTATAAACTGACTTCTTTTGTGTAGTAAACCTTCTGCATTTTGAAGTTGAACTCATGTTCAGCACTTGAGTCTTCTTATGTGCTGGAAGCTTTCTTCCAGCATCTCAAAGTTGAGCTTGTGTTCAGCACTTCAACTTTCTTCTTGTGTGTAGGAAATCTTCTTTCTGCATGGAAACGTTGAGCTTGTGTTCAGAAATTAAACCATATTCTTGTGTGTACGAAACCTCCTTTCTACATCTCAAAGTTTAGTCGGCAGAACTAATGAGTCAGAATAAAATTGGTAAGTTTCAAATTGGATTTCATTTTGTGCAATGATTGCAATCTTTCTTCATTCCAGGAACTCATCATGTGCAAAGCATTAGATATCATACACACAAAGATCTGTGACCTCCCAACGTTATGTCCAAAGATTCCAAACCCAACCCTGTAGTCTGTTAATGAAATACCCCAGAAGGTAGTAAGAAAATACTCATGTCATAGAAAAGAATGCCTAGTCAAATAATCTATTACTCCAGTCACAAAAAGGAATGCCCTGTTAAACAATCTTTCTCTGTATAAGGTAGTAAGTACTCATCTCATGAAAAAACATTACCTGGTCAAATAATCTATCCTTCAGGAACCTTTCAAGAGGTTTGTCATAACTTCCATAGTAGTTGATACGAGAGACATGGCTATTTTCACACATAATCCCCTTCAAATTACAGTGGCTGGAAAATGAAACCAGAATACTCTGATGATAAGAAAGAGAAGTTGTCAAGCCTTCTTTAGAGAATCCTCCTTCTTCATGATGAGTACTATCTGCGTTCTTGGATTCAATTTTTGGCTGAGACTCTAATGAGCTAGAATCATCCTGAATATCAGTTATTCCTTCATTCTTTGACTGCACTTTACCAGGTGATTCTTCAGGAATCTTTCTACAATCATCAGTTCCAGAAGTATTGGAAAATGTGGATACGTCACCTGTAGTGCAGTCATTAGATTCTGAATCCTTCGTGCCCAAATAAGAAGTAATTGCTGCATATGATCTTCTATCAGTAAGTGGGAAAGCTTCCCCAAAGGCCCATTTTATAGAAGCTGTTAATCCAGACACTAAAGGAGATGAAGAAACGGGTGACAACATAACACCATGATAAGAGGCATTTCTAGGTCTTTGAAGCATCACCTCATTTGTTGGACAAACATCCCTGCAACTAGGCATGCTAATGCATTCTTTTATCTGTAAAGGTCCAGAAGAAATAGTGGGTTCCAAATCTCGCTCAATGTTGTTCAGAGAATCTCTTGAAAGATGAGGAGAAATGGTGAGACTTTGATCTTTGTTATGTTCTTTAAAATCTCCTGCATGTGCTTTATCTTGAACAGGAACTGCAAAACCATGTATTGTATAAATTGATGTTTCTGAGCACATTTGTCCACTTGGCTTGCCAACAATTGCTGCAGAATTAGACAAAGTTCCAAGAAACCTGGCCCTTTCATCTGTAAGGAAGGATGTCTCAAGAATCAAATGGTTTGCCACGAAAACTGCATTCTGAACAACACGTTTAACTTTTTTCAGCTCATCTCCACTGGCCCCTTTTAGCAAAATCTGCAAAAAAACATGATAGTGAGAATTGTTAAAAAACTAAACGAAGCATCCAAAACCACTAGAATATAAATATAAAGCACAAAAGAAGCCAATACATCCCAAATAAATCAATTCATAATTTGCTAAAATCCACTTAAATTAAGAACAGTTGGTTGAAGTGTTAACAAGAGCCTGAATTTCATCTAAGGTTGAGCGATGCAGGAAGGGAGGAGGCTCTATCCTTCCCATAATGAGGAGAATGGAGAAGGAAGCCTGTTTATCACAGTAGAAAGTTACTGAAAATGCCAAAAGAGTGATGCTGCTGAAGCTTCAATAAATAAATCATTCATGCAACTTAAATACTTACAAGCATAGACAAAATAATGCAAAAGTCAACCCTTATTAAGCTGACATAAATACTATCAGTAAGCAAAGATGCATCATTGATAGCAAGGAAACAAGCTGAAATATAAATTTGAATTTTATTTAGGACTTAAGTGACCAGAATAACAGCCATCTCCTAGCTTGAGTTCTTCCTTCTATGTAGGTTATTTCCCAGTTATATATGAAATGAACTTTATGACTAGGATTCCAAGTAATTATTTAATTCCAATAAAATGTAAATGAATGCTTCTGGTCGGTATTCTATGGTTGATGTTAACAGCTTCTACTAGAATCTCTCCAAAATTGGTCAGAAAATTCAAAATACTACAAAACTCAATATTGTATCAATAAGGAATATCAGCCTGTTTGCAAGAAATGTGACCCAACACTCACATGTAACTCAAATAGAAACATTTAATTTCTCGTTACCAGTGACTTTCGAAATGTTTAAAATCTTCAAGTTACAAGCTTATTCGCCCTTTCACTTGCCAAGTCTTTGCTAAATATGAAATGTGATTTTAATGGTGTTACAAATTTGAATCATAGAAATTTATGTGTGTAATTAAACTTTTAAAATTTGTAAATTTCAAGAACCTTCACCTGTACCTCTACCCAACAGTAAAATAAAAGGGCAAACACTATAGAACCTGAACCTGAGTAAATACCTAACCAAAGCTAGTAAGCAATTTGAAGTAAAAACAAATACAATACGGCACCTTCATAAACTACATGTCATTTCATCTATTCGTTCATTTCATTTCATCATATTTGATTAGTTTTGGGCCTTGGCTACTGCCCCTTACGTACTAATTAGCTATCCTAAGCTCTGATGAGTTCAAAGGACTTTTAGTCAGCCGATTATATTGGGCATTCATGTCTTTAACCCAATAATCCAACAATCACAAGCACTTGCGGCATGTACCCAATCATCCCCAGTTATCAAAAGGAATTCAAGCGTTACACACAATCACTCAACTGTCACAAGCATTTATTGGTTCTTCAATATTTGTCCCTCTTTTGGAAAATCGGTATTAAATAATATTCATTCAAAGTAATCCTACACAAACAAGATTGAGCAATTTTCTAAGAGCATATATCCAATCAATTAAACATACAAAATGGTTATACCTTTCAAAAAGATTAGCTAAGAAGGCAATTGCCTTAGTCAAAATTGAAAAGCAGTTTCTGCAACTCAGTCAATGAACACTCACAAAGTCAATGCTTGTTAACAGTATAATTTCAGGCTAAATTCATCTTCATGAGGTCAAATGCAATGTAATTATATTTTTAATATTGAAATAAGTCTACAGGCAGTATATTCCCAGAAAAGGAGAATGAAATATTCCAAAATACACCTGAAAGTGAAAGCTCCAAAAGAGCATACTATCATAAAATGAAAAATAACCCAAGTTAATAAGAGTTTCAGCTCCCAAAGGGAAGCTATCCATGCAGAGTAAAACTTATAACTCAACCACAAAAAAAGAATTTTAAACAGCTTGACAACCATTCAATAAAATCCTTCCTTCTGATACATCCTTTCCTTGTGGACCTTTCAATTAACTGTTTTAATTGTTTCACTGGAAGTGTGATGTTAATATTGAATTATGCTTATTTTGAATATTATTGAATAATGATGCATTTAAATGAATGATGTAATATATTGAGAAATTGTGATGTATACTGACAAACATTGATAAATGTTAGTAAACCTAGATGATTTATGCTAGCAAGATATGTTTTATATATTATCAAAATGGAATGTAAGTAATGGCTATGTACCTTATATGTCAGTGGATGAAAGAGAAAGGTCACCCTCGAAAAAGGGAGGGAGAGTATCATCACGGAGAGAGGATACAGATGCATGGTAAAGGTCGAAATTGCCATCCAAATCAGAACCTGTCGATAAGTATCTTGGTCATCTGGTCACCTATTGATAGGGTTAGGTTTGGTCATTAGTCATTTGTTGTCAAGGTGGGGATCGTTCATTGATTAATTAAAATGAATTAATCTTCTTTGATAAGAATTTCATACTTATATTATAAATGAAAGGAATTAATACTGAGCATCTCCTTTATCGATTTAAATGGAACAACCTCTCTCTCTCTCTCTCTCTCTCTCTATGTATGCATGCATGCATATACACGTACGTTGAATGCCAATTTCCATATGTGTATGTATGCAAATAGTAAACTATATGCATACACACATACATATAGTTGTCAAATAATGAGTGAATATATGTATGCATCTACAATGAGTTTATATATAAGCATGGGGATATGAAAATTGGCACAAAGCTTTTATAAGCATATATATATAGAAGGGGTAAGTGAATATCATATCATTAATTAAGAATCTCAATTATTATTATTATTCCATTCCATAACTCGTCTTATATCATATTATTCCCTTTGAGGTGGTGGAAGGTTACTCTTCCTTGCCTCCGAGGTGACGAGTTACCCTTCTTGCATGCGGGCGATTGAAGATCTAAGCTCCCTTCTTGGGACAACATTCTAAAGACTGTCGACTCTCAATCTTTTGATACGATACTTTTCTTTGGACTCTTGCATTCTGCAAATATACAATAATCAATCCTATTATCACCAATCTGCATTGGAATCCATTCTGCAGCTAAGAAACTAAGTTGCTGCATTAGCTCTTCACATCATCGAGCAAGGTTGGATTAAGGGATTCAATCCCTATTTCTACTAAATCATCATTGTCTAATTACAGGCAAGCAAAATGCTTCCGTATTAATTCTAAGTGGTGCTATTTCTTTAGTTGAAGCAACTAATTCATAATAATTCAAATGTTCTACATAGCATTTCTTGAATTGAATAAAAGAATGATTAGGATCATGGTTATTTTCATGCATTAGCAGCAGTGTTACCCGAGGATGCGTCCCTGGCCTAATTTCCCCGTCCCAGTACCAGGGATGTTTCAGAGACTTGGGGACGGCCAGGGGACGTCCCCCCCATCCCCGTTTTTTGAAATTTTGGTGGGGACTTCCCGGAAACTTGGGGACGTCAACCAAAAAAAATGGGGACTTCTAGAAGTACCGGGTGTTGAAGATTGTAGCTGCGAGAGAGATCTTTATCTCTGATTTTGCTATATGTTGAAATTGGGACAATACCTTTGTATTGCGTCATTGCTAGAGAAGATATTTACGATGATATTTCCGTCATTTTAAGTGAGCACAATGTGGCATTCAATGTTTGCTAGGTGTTACACTCTAAATATTTGACATATTGTTATATTTGACATTGATGTTACTGATGTGGTTGGATCCAACATAAGAATTGATAGTCGAGGTCCAGAAGTGAAGAGAATATTACCTCGTCTGAATGAGGACATAAATGAAGAGTGGATATCGGATAAGACACGGTTTTTTGTTATGATGGCCTAAAGTGACAAAGGTTAAATGAACCTATTATTCGTAGATCTAATGGTTGCCTTCATCCTGTGAGCTGGCGTGATGCTCTTGATGTTATTGCACAGGTTGTCCGTAAAGTGTTACTAGAGGAAAAGGTTGGTATTGCCGAGAACCTCTCTGATGTTGAATCCATGATGCCTTTGAAGGACTACATGAATAAAGTGAGGTCTAATAACATATGGTGTGAAGGAGATGGCATAAATCCTCAGGGAGATTTGCGCTCTGATTTCCTTTTGAACACAAGCATTGATGGCCTTGAGAAGGGAGATGTTTTCTTATTTGTTGGCACAAATGACGGATCAAGAAGCATAAGAATGATGAGAGATAGCATTCATAGGGAGTTAAATTTTGAGAAATCATGACATGAGTTAAGAGTCCTTTGCAGAGGATAAGCAAGCTCGTGAAGCAGTGTGGCTTTGAAAACTCCTTGTTGGTTATTGGAGTAAATTGTAACTTATTGTAATAATCACATGCCAGATGAAGAGAGACTATTAGAGCAAGATATCTTCCATGGTTGGATAATGTGAGCAGGGTATGCTTCTGTGTCAGAGGAAGCAGCTAGAAGATCTGCTTCAGTTGACTTCCAAGGATCTTGATCATATTGGTTCAGAGAGAGTAGACCATGTCAAGAGGTTTTCTCTAGTGATCAAGGAACTATAGCAGTCAGAGGACCATGAATCATGGGATGGTGTCCCATGTATGTAGGCTGGAAGGCCTTTATGCGGCCACCTAGGTCGGGATATCCCTGGATAGATGGATACTCGATAAAACTTGGGATTCACCAAGAGTGATGCAGACTCCAACCTTGAATTTCACGATAGGTAAAAGCATGTGGAGTTCAAATATTAACTATATTAGAGATATGGTGCAAAGGAAGGTGTTGGCATATCTGATGCAGTGATGGTAAGTGAGTTGTAGATTTGATTACAGGATGATCAGATATTATGTTGTCATTGGTGTCAACTATTGACTTTGTGTTCTTAGTATGTTGCCAAGCATAGTTGTGATGCATGATGAGTTGCAGTGAGTTTCAGTGGTTGCTATCTTTATAGGAGACTTAGGTGTGTCTCTAGAAGTCTATTGCATGACCACTACTGCTGAAGTGATCTTATGTGGAAGTTATGATCAGTTGAAGTATAACACTGCAGATGCTAGAATAGTTAATGACAGGTGATAGATGATTTGAATGTCTTGTCAAATATTTGTTATATCTTGTGATGCGATCACAGGATATGATGGTCCACGGTGTTCTGATGCTACAATTGCAACCACAACTAATTTGAGTGATTGGTGTGAAGGATAGATGATCGGTGAGCAGAGACAGAGTTGTTATCAGGTTACGGAGTTTGTGTTATTGAGCTACAGTTGATAAATCTTTGATCGGTGATCGGTGTTGAGGATATGATGTAGTTAGTTGAGTCAGTCATGATCTGGTGACGTGTTTTCATGATTGGAGATAATGATCTGGCATCACATTGTTCGATGCTAGCGAGTGGAGAAGATTCTTGAAAAAGCTTGTGTTTGGTCAAAATGTTTGACTCCTTGACACAACATCCTATGTAAATCGTTGTATTGGCCGATGCGGTCTTGGAAATATATTTTTGTGTATTTAATTTTGATGTGGCGCGTTGGAATTGAGCGGGATGTTTGGAATTCTATTTTAGGATTTGATTAAGGCGGTGGACTTAAAAGTTCAGTATATAATGAATGAAGTTGAAGGTTGAAGGTTGAATGTGTTGATCGTGTGTTAGACAAGTGCGGTGCAAAAGTGCGAGTTGCGATCAAGCCAGAGAAGATTTAAGTGCATTAAGAAGAGATTGTGTGCTTCAGTGGATCTGATCAAGCAGAGGTAGTGCTATTTCACATATCATTGCTTTTGTTGTTCCCTAACAGTTGTAGCAGATTAAATCCCTTAACAGGGTAGATCCTAACAGATCTTTGTTGTAAATCCTCTAACAAGGTGACACTTGGACAAGTGTTTAAAGTCCTCTAACAAGGCTACTCTTAATAGGGTAAAGGTTCTTAAGGCCTATGGAAAATCCCTTAATTGGGTAGCACCTAACAGTGTTGTTGTAAACTCCTAACAAGGCTAAGCTCCTCAGGGCGTACTTCAGAAGAGTACATCATTTAGTGGGTACTAATCCCCACCGTGGTTTTTTCTCTATTTGGGTTTCCACGAGATAAATCTGTGTTAAATGTGTGGATGGATTTGCATGTTTATGGTTTTCATTTATTGAATGTATGGTTAATATTGTGAAAGGTGGTTTAAGTATAAGAGGTTAAAAAGATTGGATTATTTGGTACATTACTGAATCACCCCCCCTCTCAGTAATTTGATCTTAGGACTAACAGAATGTTATTCAGTTGAGGTACATTAGCACTGAAGGACAAACGACCAATATTCTCACCAAGCCTCTTGCCAAAGCAAAGTTTGTGCATTTTTTGAGACAAGCTTGGAGTTGTGGAGAATGAAGCCCTTGCTGAGAGGGAGTCTCGGCATCAGTGATCTTTAGAGATGTACTATAATGCATTCTTCTCTATGAGAGAAGTTTGAGGTATCAGCCCTTGTAGCATTTTTCTCTAAGACGAAGAAATTTGAGGTATCAGCCCTTGTGGCATTTTTCTCTGAGACAGAGAAATTTGAGGTGTCAATCCTTGTAATGCATTCTTCTTTGTGAGGGAGAAGTTTGAGGTGAAAGCCCTTGTTCCACCCTCTGGGAGTAGCTATGGTGGATCCACCGTCTGGGAGTAGTCATGGTGGATGTCATGTGAGATAATCCATGACTTAGCACTTGTGTTTATTCACCCTTTGGGAGTAGCCATGGTGAAAGTCGTATGACGACATCACGTTGAGTGTTCCTGAGAAAAGCACTTGTGCTTATTTATAGTTCCATTCATGGGAGTAGCCATGATGGACCCACCCTTTGGGAGTAGCCATGGTGGAGGTCATGTGAGTGAGTCCATGACTAAACACTTGTGTTGAGTCACCCTCTAGGAGTAGCTATGGTGACTGTCATCATGAGATGACGACATCATGTGAGTGATTCCGTGATGAACACTTGTGTTTGTTTGCATTTCCATTCATGGGAGCAGCCATGATGGAGCCACCCTCTGGGAGTAGCCATGGTGGACATTAACTCAGATATTTGAGTAGATTCTCCCTAGCTAAGAGGGAGTCTTGAAGATAGCATCGGGAGGACGAACCAAAAGTTATCGAGAAGGATTCCTCCCTAGCTAAGAGAAAGTGTTAATGTTATTGTAGCTATGGTTGGATTCCTTCAGGCCAGCATAGATAACATAAAAGTTGTGGAATATCATAACATATAACATATAACTCTATCAGCTCTGCTATGGCGGCTAGGGTTCCTGGCTCTCTGACTCCTTTTGCTCCTAGCTCTTCGGCTCCCTCGGTGATGGCTAGGGCTTCTGGCCCTTCGGCTCCTTCGGCTGCGGCTCGGACTCCTGGCTCTTCGGCTCCCTCGCCGGAGGCCAGGGCTCTTGGCTCTTCGATTCCTCTGGTCCCTAGCTCCTTGGCTCCTTCTGCGGCGGCTCGGGGTCCTAGCGCTTCGGCTCCTTCGGCGGCGACTCGGACTCCTGGCTCTTCAGCTCCCTCGCCGAAGGCTAGGATTCCTAGCTCTTCGGCTCCTCTAGCCCCTGGTTCCTCGGCAGCTCAAGGTCCTGGCTCTTCAGATCCGAGGGGGAATAAGGATTATGTTCCTTTTCTGGTTTCTAACCCTATCATTATCCCTCTGGAGGATGAGGTTGTGAAGGATATTGATGTGGCGTCCTCTGATTTCTCGGTCCATGGCCTTATCTACAAGTTCAAGGGTTTCTGGCCGAGTCTTCCTACCCTTCACTCCTGGATTTCTCGACATTGGGAACCTAGTATTTCTGGTGCTGTTCACATTTTTCCTATGGCTCGGGGTTTTTTCATAGCAAAGTTTGAAAATGCTGCTGATAGGAAAATAATTTTATGTGATCATTTTTTTAGTTGGGATGCTCGGTTTATGCTTATGGTTAAGCCTTGGCATCCTGACTTTGATCCCTCTTCTGAGACTTTCTCCAAGGTTCCCGTTTGGGTCCGGCTTCCCTACCTCCCGCTTCATCTTTGGGTGGATTCCCTGTTAGAGGTTGTGGGTGAGGCTCTTGGGGACTTTCTGATGGTTGATAAAGACTCTTCTGATATTCTTCATTCAACTTATGCCCGGATTTTGGTGGACCTTGACATTTCTAAGGGTCTTCCGGAAAAGATTATGCTGCAGCACTCTAAAGGTGCCTAGATCCAATCCCTGGTTTATGAAGGGCTCCCCTTAAGGTGCAGGAGATGTTTCAAAATTGGTCATTTGGTTGATCAGTGTGGCTTGGAGAAGATTAAAAAAAAATCTGCTTCTTGGTGGAAGGGGGCTTCTTCTCAACATTACACTGTTGGGAAGGCTTCGTCTGTCCGAAGCTTTTCTCAAGTGGTTTCTTCTGCTCTGGAGGTTGCTGAGGCAAATGAGCCTCTTGTGTCTGGTGAGGTCTCTTCCCCGGCTGAGGCCTCTCCTCCACTTGCTTCTGCTACCTTTGTCCCTGCGGTGACTCTTTGTACCGAGACTTGTGTTCGGGTCTCTGATGGAGGTGAGGTTGCTGCTTCTCTTGCTGGCAACGCTCTGTTGTTTTCTTTTGGCCTGGTGGCTACGGGCTCACTTGTTGTACCTGGCCCATTGGCTGTACCTGGCACTTCTATGGTACCTTCTCCTGGCTCTCCGGATCTGGGAGTTTCGGTCCCCGATTTGCAGGGTTTGGCCAACGTGGTGGATGTTGGGTGGACTGCTATGAAAAGGAAAAAATTTAAAAATTCACCCACGTTTGGTATGGCCCTTCGATCCCAAAAGGGGAAGAAATGACCCTTCTTGTGGCTTCGAATGTTGGTTGTTGGTTCTTTGCTAGCTGTTCCTCTTACGGGATGCATTTGGGTTGTTGGACTTCCATGTCTTATTTTTTCTTGCAGTGTTGATGGGTTTCCTATTCTCTTTTTCTGTGGCCCTGGCTGTGGCTTGTTTCTGTCTTTGTTCCCACTGTTTTTTATGTAAGGACCTATTGCTATATCTTAAGCTTTGTATCGGGTTTCAGGCACCCTTTAAAACCTGTTTTACTTAATCAAAAACATAAAAGTTGTGATGATATATAATTATTGTGATATAATAATTATATAAATATATATATTGATAATATAATTATTATATTATTGTGAGATAATATAATTATTATTATTATTGTGATAATATAATTATATTATAATGATTATATTTATTATGATTATATGTTAATTATATAATTAATTAATGTATAATTAACATTTAATTAATGGGGCCACATGTGAAGAGTGGTGGCCCTTGGTGAAAGGGCACCTCTCGCATATATAATGAGATGTGCAATCTCATTTATTAAAATAAAACAATTGAATAAAATATGCAGATCAATATATCAGAGTGCTCGGGGGAGGCAATTGTGAATTGTTTATGGCTGGGAGGGCAAATCAGTGTCAGGGGTTAAACGAGCACAGAAAGAAACAAGAGGTCTCTTAAGAACACAACCTATTGTTTCCAACGCAAGATATAAAAGGATACTCAGTCTCAGTCCAGAAGGCGTCAAATATGAAAATGATAATAAGTGTTGGTATTGAACACATGGAATAAAAATGGAAGTAGTAATCGGGAAGGAAGAGGAATAAGAATTAAAATATGGATTATATAATTCCACTTCAGCATATTCCCAATATTGCTGACAGGCATCTGACAGCATATTTGGTATGCAGATCAATGCTGATCTACAGATTGCTATGTCAGAATATTATTAGAAATAGGGGATCATTATATATATGGTCTCTCTATATATATTAATAATAGTATAGTCAGAAGTATATTTGGGATAATATATATATTATGTTTATATATTAATAATAATGAATTATATAAATATATATGGACTAATATTTACAGCATTTATATATGTAATAATAGTAAATTCAGAAATATATAGATATGCAAATTATCTGCATAGGTTATATATTTGGATTATATAAAGATTTAATATGTATGGAATATAAGAATTATCATAAATAATATTATATCTGAATTCTATTAGAGATAGGTATTCATATATGGTCTAATAAGTATATCCCACTTATGTATATAATTGTCAATGATAATAAGATCAGAATTATAATTATATATAGTTATAGTTATATATATTAAGAATATATATTTATATTTTGTAATATAAGAGATATTAATATATTTGTAGCCTATTCCTTAATCTCTTTCTATAGCCCCTTAAGAGGATAGGTTTCTGTCAATCTGGGAGAGGCGGAGTAAATCCTCAAAAGATAGGTGAATTCCAAGATGAGTAAGGATATGTATTTTCAATGCCTTGAGGGAAAATCCCGAGATGGGTATGAACATGCAGTCCCAATGCCTTGAGGAAGCCTACTTGTAGATTGGTGTCAAGCGCCCTGCGACATGGAAATTCCCATCCTCCTTAAGGTTGGCATGTTTACGAGAGAAGAAGGAATTGGGCTTAAATGTGTTAACTGTTAAATTTATTATGAATTATTTCATCGTTTCTTAAAATAAATTCAATTTAGATGCATAATAATGTACGTTAATCATTAAAAATTGACAGCCTCCTATAGTTGGGGACATTACAGAGGTCATGTGATATTAATCCTTTGTATAATCCTTTGTACTTTGTAGTTTTATCTTGAAAGCTATTAACCTTTATAAAGACAAGAGAACAAGATTTCTCAATGTAACTATCAGCTAGTTTGTAATGAATAAGGGGCATCACAGTCTCCTGACCTTGAAACTGCTTGCCCACAAGCATTCTTGAAATGTCATGTCAATACCAAGGTCCCAATTAAATTTGTAGAAGGCTCCAACAGACATCCTTTGCTTCATGTTGTCATCATTGAACTCATAAAGTGTGTCAACCCTTATCATACTATGAAACAATCTACTGCCATGATGTTTGTTTGCCAAGGGTAATTCTCGGATTCCAAGGTTTGTGATTCCATCTACTCAAAATGTAGTTAGGTTGAATATCCATAAGAGTGATCTTTGATGACAACCAATAAGATGATTAATCTGATGTCACCTGAACTCCTTAGAAGATGGTCCTTGGATAAACACCAACCTTAACACAACAGGATTAGGTTTCGGAAGATCACCATTCGTTGTTGGCTTCAGAAACAAAATATCCTGCTGATATAGAACCATTCTGATTTCAATATTCTGATTCTCATACTCTAATGGTATTTGCCTCCCTTTAGGTCCCGAGAAACATTCATTGTCTGATTCAACATTCATTGTCTGATTCTCAATAGGAAAGCATGAAGGAGCTCAAATAGATATCACTGCTGGACTCATTCTTGAGTAATGTCAAAATAAGTTTTGTGAACCACCAAAACAAAACTTGACATATCCCCTCAAGAGGTCAAGAGGAAAGTTCCAATTGCTCCAACCTATTGCGATCATTATAGAGCTGTAGGAGGGAAGGTATAACAGTACCCTGGATTCCTGGTAGGAATCGTTATTCATTGTGGAGGTGAAAATCTGAATCATACTTGGAGAATCTCTCGCTATCAGCTACCTCCACTCTATTGATGGTTTAAAATCCATTTGACCACAAACTGATGGCATCAAACAAGGGTAACGGTGATCATCATGGAACCTCGTAGGAAGTATGTGCCCAGTCACAGAAACACCCTTTAAACATTTGATGTTTGACTGTTGAGTAAAAGAGTGAATCCCTCTCATGTACTTTTCGTGAATTGTATTCTCATACAACTTGTTGGGAGAGTAGCTAATGATAATACCGTTAGGAATTCTCTTGAAGATTCGATCCCATCTCAACTTTTAATTGATGGAAAGTGCGCCGGGATCCCAAGCTTTGTTTTCAATCTCATCACATGGTTCCATAATAGATTTGTTATCTAGTTCGAAAAGAGGGTTATCATATGCCCTATGAACTTCAACTTCAAACAAAAGGTTATTCACAAGTTGAATTGTATCCTTAGACTTATTCATTTCCAAATTTTCATTATCTAATTTATCCGAACAATGTCTCAATTTATTATGTCTTCCTCTGTCTTCTAATTCCCTGAAATGTTTAGTTGCTATGCCTTGATTTCTTTTTTGTGAGTTCTCTTCTATATTTTCAACTTATTCTCTTCTTTATATTGATTTAGGATCTCATGGCCTCTAGTTTTTCCTCTATCCTTGTTCATTATCTTTTGTAACTCATCTATCCATACCTTCAATGTCATATTTCTTTGTTTATCTTCCTCAAGGTGATTAGATTGGATACAAGAAGTAACTATTGATTCACTTGCATTAGAAGCATTTCTCTTTTCATCTAGAACCGTTGATTTATTAGTGGATGCCATGTATTTATTGAGAGGTAAAGGAGAATCACAAATTCCATTGTGCCTTCTAAAATCACTAGACGAGTTATCCTCAATATATGACCCTTGGGATGGAGTAAGGGCAACCTCAAAATCTTCATGAATCCAAGCAGTCACAAGAAGAATCAGCTGCTTCTTGTGTTGCCTGATAATTATTTATTGATTTAGCTTTTTCTAAGGCAGTTGTTGAACTCTGTACAATCTCTCCTTTTGGTGTAATAGCATTCAAGGCTTTTGATGATGCTCATTATGATTTTTGGTTTGATGTGTGTGTGTGAAACTCTTGATGCAATTTTTGAATTGCAATCATTCATCTTCTGTTCGTTTGAGTGTCCATTCTTCTCAACTTTTCTCCTCAGGTTAGAGTGATGACCTCTATGTCCCTTATGCAGGAACTTCATCCTTAGATCTATGTAGTCGCTTAGAGGCATATCATGTTGTAATCCTCCACTAATCCAATATTGTTGAAATTGATCTTGTAGATCAATCGTGGGTCCATTGCCTTCTTGGTGTTCTTTAGATGAAAATGTTGGTGTTATTGACCTTGAACTTGTTGTAGGCATACGTTTATTTGGATTTTGATTTTTGATGGATTAATTTTTATTGCCCCCCTTTTCGCCATTATCATTTACTTGTTTTAGCATGCCCAACAATTGAGTCAGTTTCTCTTGAGTGTTGCTATATTGTGCTATGGATGGATTCATTTTATCATGGAGTTTGTACTAACCCTTGAGTTGCCCTTATCTTTTGCTCACCTGAAATGTTTCCCCATTGGCTAGCAAGTTCATTAGCTCTAATACCACTGTAATATCCCTTTTTAGGAACAATGCAATATAACCACAAAATGCAATGCTCTGATACCACTCGTAATGTCCCCTTGTGTAAATCCTATTGAATGGGGGACTATTAACTCACAAATTCAATTGCAAGAGACTTCTTTCCAATCAAAGACTCTAAAAATCCTTTATAAAACTTATATTTAAGATAATTAATACCACATAGTAAAAGGACGATACATTATGATCCACTCTACAAACGATTATCCTTAGGATATACAATCGAGACCACTTATAAATAGATAATCTTGATCACTATGTGATATAACACTTGTCAATGAACATCTTTTGATAATCTTAATCACTGAGCAGTATTCAAGAATTATGAATATCTTTAATATTCAGATCTGCAAAGGTGGATAATCGTTGCTATCTTTGATATGGACTGTCAGAATTATGCAATGATGATCTCTGCTAAACTCTGATCTGCAATTGAGTTAACTCTGCTATTTCTGATATAACAATGTGAATCATGTTGTAAGTCTCCTTCCAAACACTTGTAGTTGTTTCTGATATGTCGATATAAGATGTCTTGTAAGTCTTCTCAATATTGCTTATAGCTGTTCCTGATATGTCGAGATAAAATATGTTGTAGGTCTTTCTCAATATTGCTTATAACGATAAGGTAATTGCTGTTTCTGATTCAGGCTTTAAAAGTATGCAATGTATGGGCTGTTCCTGATACCAAGCTTTAATTGTATGTCACTGATTCTAGGCCAATAAGGCAATTGCTCAAAGAGCCATCTAAATTTGGATAAAAAGAAGTAAATAAGAATCATTCAAAAATGTTTTAGAAATGAATATCGATCCTCTCAAGTATCTATAAAATCGAATGGTTGCATCTCTTATTGGGAATGGACATATCATTACCCTTTCCTAATCGCACCTTTCCATATAAACCCTTTTTACTTATACAATTCTTAATCACTATCGTGCATTAAATAATTATAATTGCTGCATTTATTTACTTCACTAGAAATTTAGTTAACCTTTCCATTGCTGATCAAACTAAATAATCTTTCTTCCCAAAGAGATAATAATTGATGACTGCTCCATTATGTCACTTTTGTAGGATGGTATTGATATTCACTGTCTTCGTATTTAGTCAATACAATATATCAATGGTGCTGCTCCCTCAAATCGCAAGTCTCTATCACCAACTTGGACGCTGCTGATTACAGAGCCGTTTTGCAATTCTCTTCTTTCAGAACGTAGCCATTCTTCAAACCATTGTGGGTACAATATTGAGTCCCTATTGCTGAAGGCTTTAGGACTCACTGGCAATAGAAGATAGAAGACTCATTTGCTGCTTATGTATAATCACACGCCAAAGAACTAATCAGTGATTGGTTATTAGCAATTCTCATTCTTTAGCAGTGAGTGATATGTTATTAGTTTATGTGCTGATCGGGATTAATCAATCTTTCTTTCAGAGTGATTTTACTTCAGCATAATTAGAGACAGTGAATTTGATATCTTGCATATAGGAATGTAGTCACTATTTGTTAAAATGTTGTAATGTTTCTTCAATGGTCATCTTAGTTGCTTTAGGAAGTTTCCTTTTCTGTCTTCAGTTCATGATTGTTTCATTTAGAAACATCGTCTTTGAAAATCTATTTAAGGAGTCTTCACCTCCTTTGTTTAATACATCAATCTACCATAATGTGGTCTCAGAGCGAGTCGATGGGATCTCATAGAATTCGGCAAAAAAAATTAAATAAATTCGTAGCCTCTTCTGATCTGGAACTTTTTCCAGATATTTGTTTTTTGGTTTTTTATAAAAATAAAAATCGTTGGAGTTACTTTTTGAAATTTTTGTGGTTCGTCTTTGAGGGTTTTCTCAAACCTGTCGTTGTTTTGTGTATACCCACATTTTTCAGATCTGTGGGTTTTTAGTGTCAATTTTGTGATGACCATTAAAGAAACATCACAATATTTTAACACCCCCCCCTTAATGGTCATCGTTCTAACAACTCTACAAAAGACAATCTGCAGGTCTTTTGGTCACAAATTCACATTCATAGTTTTATTCCTATTTGCTGCGCTAGTTATTCGGAGTTATTCATCTTTTTCAGGTTCTAACAATGTGATCAATGCTGACAGTGTTCAGATCCATCAAAGAAGTTAAAGACATTTCTAGATTGGCCACCACAAGGACATTGACAAAGTTACGGGGTTTCTTTGACTTGTGCAGCTATTGCATAAGGTTTGTTAAGGTGTTTTCTCTGCTAGGTGTACCTCTTACAGATGTCACCAAGAAAGGAACTTTCAGTTGGCGGATGACATTTAGTAGGCATTTGACAGACTTAAGGAGGTGATGAGTGCTTGTCTTGTGTTGGTTTTATCAGATTTCACTTAGCCCTTTGTTTTGGTGATGCTTTAGGTGAGGGGATTAGAGTAGTGTTGATGTAGAACAAGCACCCCATTGCTTGTAGGAGCTAGAAACCCCAAGATGTAGATAGACTATATTCCATCTACAATAAGGAAATGCTTTCCATCATACATGTGTTGGCAAATTTCAGGTCATATTTGGTAGCTGGAAAATTTGTTTTTAGAACAGCTCACAACAATCTAAAATACTTCTTAGAGTAGAAGGATTTCAACGTAAGGTAACAAAAGTGGGTTAGTAAGGTGTAAGAATATGAATTTGATATAGAGGATGTTAAGAGAAAGAGAATATTGTTGTACATGCTCTATCCAAGAAACCCGCTCTTTGCTCTTTGATGGAGATTTCAGCTAATTGGAAGGCTCGTCTTCTAATTGAATTCAAGAAACCTTTTTTCATACAATTAGATGAATGGTAAGGTTTAGGATGACAGATATAGGGTGGTGGATGATATTATCTACTACAAGGATTGAATTCACTTAGTTCCTAAGTCAAGGCTTAAAACAAAAATTTTGAGTCATTCATAATACACCACTAGTAGAACACTTGGGATACTCCAAAACCTACAAATAGGTTAGGGAGAGATTCTCTTGGAAGGGTCTCAAGGATGATTTCTTGCATCATGTTCGTGAGTGTCTGCATTGCTATCAAAATAAAGTCTTAACACACGTTCCCAACAAGGTTGCTTCAGCCATTGCCTATCCCTGAACAAAAATGGGAGATGTATCTAGGGATTTCATTACTAGTCTACAAAGTACAAGGTAGAGATTGTACTTTTGTGGTAGTTGATTGTTTTACCAAGTTTGCTCATTTTTTTGCCAATTAATCAAATTTTAAGCCACCGCAAGTTGTAGATTTTCTTTTTAGAGAGGCGTTCAGACTCCATGGGTTGTCAAAGAATATTATCAGTGATCAGGACAATAGAATTATGAGTGTCTTATAGCAAGAGTTGTTCAAATTGGTAGGCACAAATTTGACCCCAAGCATTAGTTACCACTCAAAGACAAATGGACAGACAGAGGTTGCGAATAAACGGGTGTAAGGATATTTATGTAACTATATAAGGGGCAACAGAAGGCTTGGATTAGGTGGTTGCATTTGGGTGAGCAATATTACGACAACTATGACATGTCAATTGGGATGACTCCTTTCAAAGCCTTGCATGGATACAATGCTCCATCATTTATAGATTTAGCTTTTAATGATAGAAAGGCTCCCAAAGCTGAGGACTAGATTCAAGCGAGTCAAGACATCCTTAAGACACTTGGTGCAAAGAATCAACAGAAAATATATGTAGATCAACACAAAGTTGAGCGAAGCTTTGAATTAGGGACTTGGTTTTCTTGCGCATTCAGTCCACGGGTAATCCTCCTGGAGGAAGAGTGGTACAGCGAAGTTGAAACCTTGCTGCAATGGACCTTACAAGATTGTCAGAGAGTGGAGGAAGTAGCTTACAAACTTGAGCTGCCAAAGCACAGTTGGATACATAAATTGTTCCATGTATCATGCCTCATGAAGGCAACAGGGTAGCATATCACATCACCTGACCTACCACTATTGGATGAGGGCAAATCGATATTGATTCCTAAGGAGATTTTGGATGTTAGAGAGAGGAGGTTGAGGAGCAAAGTTATTAAGGAGTATCTCATCCAACGGAAAGACTTGCCCATTGAAGATGCCAGTTGGGAGGGTGAATAGATTCTTCGACATCCTAATCTGCAATTGCTTGAAGGCAAGCAATTTCGGGAAGGGAAAATTGTAATGTCCCCTTCTAAGGAGTAACCCAGGAGATCATTTTGCCCATCTTATTCATGTAGGCTAAAATAGACAGTAAAGGAATAATTTAAATTAATTAGTTAATATTTCCAACAAAGTACATTTTATGGGTAATGTATTTAATTAATTTAATAAAGTGATTTTTGTGAAATATTAAAAGGGAACTATGAAAGTCACTTTATTTTTGGGACTTACCGAAATATTAAAAGGTGTGAGAATTTGAAAAGTCTTTCGAGAGACTTCCTAGGATTATTATAAAAGAATGTTTTTGGAGCTCATTTTCACCATCCTTGGTTTATTTTCTCTTGTTCAATTTGGGGAGCTTCTTTGCAGCTAAAACCCCAGGACAAAATACACAAGGGATTACTAGTTTCAGTAATACAAGTTTCTACCCTAGATAGTACAGATGAATCATTCAAAATTCTCACATGATTTAACGATTGGGATTCTTAGAAATTTATGAAGTCTTTGCAAAGATATATTTCTTACTAGTTTATTGTGAGGATATGACAGTTACGACTGATTTCCATATTGGAGGTATATATTTTTGGGGTCGCCAATTGTGAGAACTAGAGATTCAAGCCTGTGGATTATATTTCTTAGATACTAAGCAATTTCTCGCCTCTAAATCTGGGAAAATGAGATTGCCATACCCGGGTGACTGAGTTTTTATTGGCAAGTGAAAATCTTTGTGAACAATGGCGTGGGTTTGTGGCACTTTATGCAGGTTGACAAAGTCACACTGAGCTTTGGCGAGTTTGTGAAGAGCTCGACGTGACCTACACTGCAGACTTAGGATGATTAATTCCTTCTGGCTGCAAATTCAGTGATATGGCATAGCATTGTGTGGAAGACAGAGCTAAGAGTGACACGCAAAGAGGTGTATTGCTGGTATGAGGAGTGTGGGGAAGTTGGGCATGAAAAGAAGAGAGATGTATGAATGATTGGACCTTCAAAGGAGTTGCTGGGCGACAATAAGGAAGTATTCAGAGCATTGCATGGCATTTGAAGACACCAAACTTGTAGCAATTTACTGTGGAGCATTGGATAACATTCTCGTATCTGTAGCAGCTGGACTGAAGTAATATACAGAAATGTAGACCTACCAATATGCAGCCATTTATTATGAGGTCAGGACTACTGTATATTTATGTCATCTAATAAACTCATTTCTGCTCCTAATAAATATAATTGAATGGCAGAAATTTAATATATTTTCTGAGTATTGTCTAGCCTTGTAAATCTGAAAGTGAACATCAGTATTACCTCCTATTATTCAGACTTTGCAAATCTGAAACATATACACCAGTAAGCTTACATGCTCAGAAAATGCAAATGGTTGTCAAATGTTGATAGTAAAAATTGGGAAAAATTAGTGCAGAATCTTATGTTTCTTGGATTCAAAACAAGAGGACTACACAGTAGCAAAATTATTTAACCATCTTTCATAAGGATCAATGACTCTTCTAATTAAGCTATAAAGAAACATCTCAGAAGAAGGAAAGCTTATCAGAGATCTCAAAGAGGGAGGTTCCTTAAACTCATCTCCAGCTATCCCAAATTTCAATATCAAACTTGAGTTTAACATAAGAAAGAAGAAAATTGAAAGGATTGCTTAGAGGAGATCTCAAACAAGGGCCGTCTCCAACTATCCCAAATTTCAATATCGAACTTGTCTCTGATATTAGAAAGACTGAAATTGAAAGCATGAGATAGTTGAGCAAAATGTGATGTGACTTTTGGTATCCAACAGTGTAGTTTCAAGTGAATTTACATCAACCCATGTTTCATATTTGTGTAGTGGTTCACAAGATACCATTTCTGGTAAGAGAGTTGTTTGCTGAGATGTGGGAAACTTGAAACCAAAGTTATTAGGCTGAGACTCGACACGCTGATTTTGGACTCGGACTCCGTGCAAAAATTGGGCAAAGACTCCGCAAATTGAAAAACCCAAGAAATTCAGATATTTTTACGGATTTAAAACTTGTTTCATGCACCCCTTAATAAATAAACCTTAAAGACACACTAACATCATCAAAGAGAAGCTAATTTGATCACATACACAAATATACATCACTCACATAAGTATAAACACAAATAGTAGCTGAAGGAAATAACACACTTAGATATATAAATATTGTCAAATGTATACAAAACTCATGGAATATGAAATCTGTGGCATCAAAACAAATATCAAAACTAAAATTATTAGACTCTGGCTCAAAGGAAGTTGCGTTACTCATCCCAACATCATGACAAGTCATGAGCTGGTGTGTAAGATGGTTCCTAAATGACGATGTAGCCATGATATGCTTGACTCAATGACTTGTGTATATTGAGGTGAGAAATTTATTGGGTTTTTTTTTTTTTTAAAGCCTTCAATACTGCATGTTTTGTTGACAAACTCATTAACAAAGAGGAGTGGTTAAGTAAAAAGATAAACGGTTATGTTCTATTTTGACTTTAGCAAGGATACTAATGGATGGATTCTTGTATGAGTTGTGTATGCAAGGCATGGTTGATAGATTTTGCATTATGAAATGGCATTTCTTGCCAACAATGACTTAACTTATATTTAGCAGTACAAGTATTGTAGCATGCCAACTTGCTTATGGCTATCCTTGAATACTACAAGATAATCCTATGATTATGGCTATGAAACAAGATAATCCTTGATTATGGCTCTAACTATGAATATGCAGAGATTTGCAACAAGGGATATGTATTTTGTAGATTTTTATGATCACGGCCTGTTACTTGCTTAGACTTAAAGTTTTATGGGAGTCTGGGGGCAACACTGAAATGAAGTTGAGGGTAGCACCCCTCTATCAAAGAATATTGCAAAATATCATAAACCCAATTCCAATGAATATGCCATGGATTTCTCTATTAGATGTTGGGTATAAATAACCTCAGCCTATAATAAATTTTGTGCAACAAACTCACGAAAACAATAGGCTTGAACGGGCTATTAACATAATGTGAAAACAAAAACAAAAAACTATCTCCGTTGAGTAAATGATGGAATATCCAACATTCCCCTCTTATTACATCATTTCTTTAAAGTCCTAATAAAAGGCTTGGTGAAGATGTCAGCACAGTGTTCCTGAGCTGAGCAGAATTGGAGCTGAATGTTGTTTTGTTGAACATGTTCTCATATGTAACAGTCAACTTCAATATGCTTGGTCCATTCATGAAACATTGGATTTCGAAAAAAGCTTGAGAAGACTCTGATTGTCACAATGGAGGATTGAAGGTTGGTTTTGTGATACCCCCTATCCTTTTGAACAAACTATTAACATAATGTCGAAACAAAAAATAACAAACTAAAACAAACCATCTACATTGAGTAAATGATGGAATATCCAACATTCGCATTTTATTACGTCATTTCTTTAAAGTACTAATAAAAGGCTTGGTGAAGATGTCAGTAAGTTGTTCCTGAGTTGAGCAGAATTGGAGCTGAATGTTGTTTTGTTGAACATGTTCTCATATGTGACAGTCAACTTCAATATGCTTGGTCCATTCACCATTGGATTTCGAACAAGCTTGAGAAGACTCCAATTGTCACAATGGACGATTGAAGGTTGGTTTTGTGATACCCCCGATCCTTCTAGTATGCGGCACAACCAAATTGCTTCACAAACTACTGCACTTGCAGCACGAAGAGAAAGGGAATTCAAAACAATTTCCATCCTCAAGTCGATGGAGTAAGGGCTACAATGAGAAGTTTAAATGCCAAAAAAATGAAGGAAGAAGAGAGCAAGTGCATGGGAGAGGATAGGTGCCAAGAGAGGGCAATGCGTTGATGAATAAAAAGTCAAGCACATAGAAACAGGGAAAAAGCTGCTGTATGGCTTTAGATCCCATGAGATTGGGGATTGCAGGAAGTTAAAAGAAAATACAATGCAACCATAATGGTAAAAACATGCCAATACCAAGGGGTGAAGCTGAAAGAGAAAGGAAGGAGGAGCAGCCTGGAGGGAAATGAAGCCAAGTCAAATAGAAATTAAATACACAGCAAATTGGGTTGAGGGAATAAAAGTAAACAGCAACGGAGTTGTGTGGAAAATAAGAGAAGAATGGCACTTAATTTGGAGAGTAAACTATTTGTTGGCAGATATGAATCAAGGCATTGCATGGGATAGACAGAACAAAGAGAACAAAGGTGCAGCAATAAATGTTTGAAGTTTACGGTTTGAAATGAACTAATAAGGTCAAGATTGTGTGACAGTGGAATTTGTCAGAAGCACAGAGATGAAGGGAGGACAGATGCACAACAATGGGGAGAGTTGTAAGGAAGTCGAGAAGTCAATTCCTAAGTTGGGAGGGAGTGGATAGAAAGAAAAGTCAGTGAGAGACGGAAAAAGAGCAACGAGAGTAGCAGAAAGGAGAAGATTTAAAAATGGACAGAGGACGACATAAACCAAGGAAAGAATGCAGATTAAAGTACTTTGTATTGTCTCTATAGAGGAATGAATTTGTAACTTGATGTTTGAAATTTTGATTTTTAATAGAATAGTTTAAGAAGTTATGTGTTCATGTTTTGATTGAAAAGGAATGTGAGTTAGAGGGTGCGAAATTGAGCAGTCTGATAAGACCCCTCAATTTTCTCTTGCATCAATTATGGTGCAAATCTTATGTAGCTAATGATTTCTGTGAGAATTGGTGAGAAAAATGTTAAACTGATTTCCACACACTCTATAAGCGTCAAATGCTTTTATAGGATAAAAGAACCCAATAGAGAAACCCTTATTTGTATGGAAACCATACCATGTAGTTAGCCTATAAAGATCAAATTGTATATTGAATTTCCAGCAATTCTTCAAATAAGTTTTTTATTTGTGATGTAAAATTTTTAAAAAATGGAGATTGACCCCAGATGATTTAATTTTGCTATGGCACAAATCTTATGTAGCTAATGATTTGTATGAGATTTGGTAAATAGAATATTACTTTCAATCATCTATGTTTGCCTGTGTTCTCTTCTGGTGTTCTTTTGAATTTAAACTGTGGTGGTGTGGTGAGATAATTGAATGCAAGTTTCTTCTAAGATACTATAGTCCTCGAGTAATCCATTAAGAGTTAATAAATCCATCAGTTTCTGTTTAGTTACAACAAAACTTATTAGCGACCACTGCCCCTGCTCCACAATAACTAAAGACTATTGCAAAGGTTTATAAGAAGTTGAGCTTGTTACTCAATTCCATATTTTAATGTTCCCAAGCGAAAAACACTAATACTCAATTGCAAGATCAAAATAGAGAACACAAAGCACATGAACCTGATAGAAACAGAAAACATTAAAACAAGAGAGGCCTTACCGTACAACCCAAAGGCCTTGGACAACCCTCGAAGAACATCAAGTGTTTGGTTAACTTTTTAGCAACGTCGCCAGTACTGCCATGCTCCTCAACAAATTTTTCAACATGAAAAAACTCACAGTGCATTACATTTGTTAGAGTAAGATTGTTTAGAGATGAAACAATCTGTGCACCAGTACCTTTCGTAATGTAATTGTACTCTAAGCGTAATTTATCAACATCTATAATCTGTGCACCAGTACATTGCGCAATGTACTCTAAGCGTGATTTATTGACATCTGACACCAATGATATTTCCTTAGCCAAAAAGAATTCTTGGGCAGGACGGGAAACAGTCTTTTCTACCAACACTACATTAGAACGATGAGCTTCAACTTTCCCAAGGATCATATGAAAAAAATCATTCTCCTGTAGAAAGAAAAGGAGGGACGATTATAAATAAAACATATATGGCATTGCCAAGGAAGAAGACCGGATAACAAGATCAGTGAACATAGTATGCGCACCTGTTGCAGCAAATTATCGAAGGATGAGAGCTGGCTTGAAGGCCCATCATATTCAAGAGCCCCTCCCAGCAGCAGCAACCTCGGATTCTTGTATCTTGTGGGCATGTGCTTGTGTGCTACATTCTTCTTGAAAACCGCTCCTTTGATTAACTCGCTATCAGACCAACACATAGATACTTTAACAGAGGAAAATGTTACCACATTGAACGAGAAATAGGTTAAAGAGGCAAAGGCAAGAATACCTTTGAGTGTAGTGGCCACATGCTATGCACTTGACTTTGACATAGCCTCGAGGGTCCATTGCTTTTCCTTCCTTTGAAGCATCTAACTTGATGAGCGAAGCGGCTTTCCATGACAGTGAACAAATTATTTCCTTCCACCTCTCAATATTCACATTATCTGCAGCTATAAATTTTTCTACCAAAAACCTAAAATTCTCATCTACTACTGATTGAATAGAATTTCTCATTCTGTGTCCCTCATCCACCATCCCTGTCTCCTTCTCATTACTATTTAAGCTACTAGAGCTAAGCAAGTCTGTTGATGAGCGTGGCAATCCCTCCTCATCATCACCCTCCCCCTCCTTGTCCTGGTAATCTTGTTCCGCCTCAGGAGGCTCAAAAATCAGTGCATTCTTAAAGAAATTGGTGTCCAATTTCTGCTCTTCTGCTTTTAATTGTCCCTTATTAGTGACAAATTCAGTCTCATTTTCCTTGTCCAGATTTTCATTTTCATTTTCTATCCTTGTAACATGATGCTCCATGGCACTCTCCTCCATGTATTCTTGTGATTGCAGTGTAACACCCGACTCGTAAGAGTAAGGAACTCCAATTTCATCTTCATCATTACTATATTCATACATGTACAAGGTACTGCTGAGCCACAAGAAAACAAAGAAAGTGAAAGAATTGCATCTGCATGACAAGGATCGGACACAAACCTGTCATCGCGAAAGAATTGGTTTTCCCCCTCACCTGAATCCATATCTGAATCACATAAAACAAAATCAATTTATAGGAAATGTATAAAATCGCAGTAAAGAGGAAAAAGCGTTGACATGTGTACCTGGGCTTGATGGACAACTAGTATAACTCAGGAGTGATGATGATGGAGTGAAGTAAAGGGTTTCATTGTCTACATCTTCGACAATTGTAAACTCATCGCTCTGACCTCCTCCTTCCTCCTCCTCCTGTGGAAGCTCATCTTCATCATGTGGGAACAGAGTGGTGTTTGCCAATTGTGAATCGCGTCTCCTTTGCTCATTCTCCTCCTCATAATCATCATTCCATCTCCACCAATTCCTTACTCCCATTGAATTCGAAGGAAACATAAGATGAACAGGATCCTTCCCTTCCCCTCAATTTACAGCACATTGGAGATGCAAAGAAAGAAACCAGCACTGTGCAGATGGAAAAATATAAAGAATCTAAAGCTTAAGCTTGGGGTGGCATATCATTTACGCTTTTCTTTTTCTTTTCCTTTCTTTTCTTTGCAACAAACCACCCTCGCAATGATGGGGCTCAAACTCCACATTTCCTCAAAAATTGATAGAAATAAATAATATCTTATAACTAGTACTTGTCTTAGTTAATATTATTCCATTCAAAATTCAGATTTATATTTTTAAATGTAATATATTGTGAAAATTATTTATCTGGATTCATTTAAAAAATTTGGTATTATAAGAACCATTTTTACATTTTTACATTTTCTTTATATTAAATTTTAAAAAAAACTATTATTGTATGTATTCTTTATAATTATAACTTTATATTAATTTTTATGAAATTATTTTCTTTTTTGGCTTTGTTTGTCTTGGTTTTTCGTGTGCTTCTTTTTTGTGGTTTGTTTTTCTCGTTCTTTCCTATCATTTAAGCTCATTCATGTGTGATCTTCTGTAATCCCCCTAGCTTGGAGGACTCTATCCTTTCAACCCAGTGCTCATTAATTCATCTGTGTATGGAGGAAATTAATACCGAGAATGGTGATGGATTGTCAAAAATAGAACATAGTGCAAAAGGTGATTTGAAGTCTGGTTGTGGGGATTCACAGAAAACTTCATACAAATCCGATCTCTCAGTGAAGGAAGATAAAGTTGAGTGCCCTTCGTCTATTGGTTTTAATGGAGGAATCGAGGCCTTCGGTGGAATGGAATCATGTAAAGCCTGAACTTTCGACACAAATGTCATAGCAACAATATCCACAAGACAAGGGAGTCGGTCAACTAAGTCGAATGTTGAAACCACATGACAACAAGAAAAAAATCCATTGAATTTTAAAGAAAGAATACAAGGTTTGACCAAAACTGTCAAACAAATTAAGCGACACATAAGTCCATAATCAAGAAGAGTGTCAACCAACTGTCGAATGCACCCAAATACATCACATGACATAATACATCAAAAACATTAACAATTTCGACCAGCTTGTCAAAACAACAACATACAAAAAGAGACTTTGACCAAACTGTCGAAGTGCAACAATAACAAGAACTTAACTTACAAATAAAAAGAGATTTTACAAGAGTCATTGACTGACTATTATAAGAGTGCAAATATCAATACAATAGGCCAATGGTCGATACAAAGAAATCATAATATGCTAAACATGAAGACCTTCCTAACAGGAGCTCCAAACACCTGTTTCACATAGAATATCAAGGCAAGAATATTGTAGGAGCGTGTTTCCACCCTACCATGAAGCAGTTATGCTTCCCCAGAATTTTTCCTAACACAGAAGATACCCAGCCCAGCTAGAACCAGTCTCATGGAATACATGCAATGAAACATCCAATACTAACGTACCATTATCATAAGCACACAAGAACCATAAATCATTAACATGAAGACTGTGTTATAAATCTATGCTTGACTTCTAATAGAAAGTTCTTGTTTCCATTTAAATCATAGTATCAACATGAATTTGTCAGTACCTTGGAGAACACAACTTTTTTGATGCAGTCAAGGCCGGAGAGATCTCAAAAGAGATGTCCAGACTTGCAACCAACAACAAGAAAAACAGCGAAAACCACAACACAACAAGATATAATCAATATCAATTTAGATTCTCCAATAACATGCAATTACATCAGACATGTCAAGCTGCAAGGCCTTCTCAGTTACGACCACAGACATCAGCAAATACACTAAGATCTATCACAAAGATCTTCTGCAAGCTTCAGATCGCCCCTTTAACTAGCCCAAACCTATAACAGACAGCAATCTGGAAAGAAAATCCAAGACAGATCTAAACTAGTGCTCGCAAGCCACCAAGTAATCCTCTTCTTTCCTAAGCCAACAAGCTACTAGCCCTTCAAGGTATCCTTCACCTAGTTCAGATTCGTGGACCTTTACAACAATTCTTCCACTACTTCCCTTCTTCCTTCCTTGCTACTTCTACTCTACACAAACCCTCTTTATATACAACACAGCCATAAGTCCTCTTTACAATTAAATAAATTAACCAAACACAAGTCAACATCAAGAACACAACACCCAATGTATTCTTCATCAGTCGACTTCCAACAACCATTAAATTTGCGTAGGAGAGTGAACCAAATCAAATTTAGGTCCTCACACCTCCAATGGTCGATTCAAAATTTGAGGAATGCAACCTCAAATTAAATGCACCAGTCGGCCAGCCCAAACAATAAAAAAAAACCCGTTGGCGATCAAGAACACTGAAACCAAGCCACTCGATGAGAGACACAACCGAGTCAAACATCACCGAGAAAAGCATTGCTGAGCACCACCGAGTCCAGTCACCGAGTCCCTCGGTGAAGAAACACATCTTCCAACCGAGAACTACCACCAAATGACT
Source organism: Thuja plicata (assembly GCA_018584345.1). NCBI lineage: Eukaryota > Viridiplantae > Streptophyta > Pinopsida > Cupressales > Cupressaceae > Thuja > Thuja plicata. The sequence continues at coordinate 1,198,550 of MU223230.1, read as the reverse complement.
GAGAAACTCAGGTCTCCAACTGAGCTTGCCACCAAAAACCAAAACACCTTTTTGGTGATATAAGATTGCCAACTACCCCAAGATGCTCCTACACAGACACCCAAAGTGAGAAAATATGTTCTTAGCAGCTCGATGAACATTTGTGGGATTCAACACATAGATCCCCAACTAGTTCTTGGTATACATGTCCTCTGAGTTCTCAACCAATACACCCATGCCTCGGTTCTTCTTCTACTTCCTCTTACCACTAGCACTGTCTGATGTGCCTTCAAATCTATGAACCTGAATGTCCACACCAACCTCTGTAGTCATCTTAGATCCCCTTCCAATGCTCAAGTTCCTCCTTCCTTCGTCTTCATCCTTCAAAGGAATCAAAGTAAACTTGTGTCCATCTTTCAGGATAGTAAACAAATTCCTCTTACAGTCAGGAATAGCCTCTCTATGATACTGCCAAGGTCTCCAAAGTAAAACATGATAGGAACTCATCTCTAAAATGTCACATAATACTTCATCCTTATAAGAACCAACATGAAAACTTACCATGCATTGCTCCTTCACTTCTATTGCATGATCTTCTTGCAACCAACTTATCCTATAAGGACAAGGATGTTTCAACCTCCTTAAACTAAGCTTCTAAACCATCTCCTCAAAAACTAAGTTATTAGTACTCCCTCCATCAACAATTGTCTTACAACATTTACCACCAGACTTACACACAATCCTGAACAAGTTCTTCCTCTGACAAGAATCAGCTTGTTTCATGGGCAGCAATGTTCTGCTAAGAAAAAGATTCACACCTTCCACCTCAGGTTCATTCTCTTCAACTTCATTCACCATAGCATTCTGGTGACTACCGACCTTCTTATCTGCATGTAGACATTCACATAACTGATGTCCTTCTTCTCTACAATTATAACAAGTACCTCTGAATACACCCCTACCTTCCTTTCTCCTCAGTTCAACAGGTTTTGGTTCCTCTTCAACTCTTGGTTTTACTGACTGCTATTCCTTCTCTTTCCCTCAGGAATTACCATGATGTCTTCTCTTCAACTTAGATTTTGCCTTTAGCGCATACTAGTAAGAATCCTCCACTGAGTCAATCTTCAACATACCAATCTCATCCTGGATATTGAATCTCAGACTAGTAATATACCTCACCACCTTTTCCTTAGAAAGTTCTTTGTGCCCAGACTGAATAGTCAACTTGTAGAACTCCTCATTATAATCTTTCTTAGTCATCTCTTGTTGCTTTAGATTTTGTAACTTCTCAAAAAAATCAAGTTCATGGTCAGCAAGAATGAACTTAGCTTTAAGTTTCGCCACCATAAACCTCCACCGATTGATCTTCATCTCACCTTCTTCTTCTCTATATCTCTACAATTCTTTCCACCAAAGAGCAGCATGTCCCTTTAACTTAGTCGGTGCTATCCTCACTCTAAGCAGATCTCCAATGTCTTCCAGATCAAAGTAGTCTTCTAACTCACCGATCCATTCAATCAGATCCTCAGGTCTAAAAGTACCTGAGAAATTAGAAACCTCTATTCGGTAACTTGTACCCAACCGAGCACTAAATCTATGCAACCGATCAGTTCTGTCTTCACCAGATCTTTCCATCTGATTGGCCTTGTCATCTCCACAAGATCTAGCAGCCTCAAATTTCAACAGCTTCTTCATAAGCATCTTCTATTCTAGGACCTCTCTGCAATCCAGCAACAACATTTTTGATTCCCTCCATGACTTCATTCCTCAATTCAGACATCTTATTACGAATCTCATCTCGCAGATCCTCTTTCATCTGATCAATCTTACTGGGGTTTTGTCTTCAAGGAGGAACCTTCAAAACCTCAGTGCAACTACCTCTGATCGACGATCTATTCACCATGAAGATACCAAGAATCACAACCCTCTGCAACAAATCCAAGTTCTGAACATGAATTTGCAAACACCACCAGCATAGAATCAACTATGATACCACTTGATGCAGTCAAGGCCAGAGAGATCTCAAAAGAGATGTCTAGACTTGTAGCCAACAACAAGAACAACAGTGGAAACCACAACACAACAAGATATAATTAATATCAATTCAAATTCTTCAATAATATGCAATTACATCATACATGCCAAGCTATAAGGCCTTCTAAGTTACGACCACATACATCAACAAATACACTAAGATCTATCACAAAGATCTTCTGCAAGCTTCATACCACCCCCTTAACTAGCCTAGACCTGTAACAGACAACAATCTGGCAGGAAAACCCAAGACAAATCTAAACTTGTGCTCGCAAGCCACCAAGCAATCCTCTTGTTTCCTAAGTCAACAAGCTACTAAACCTCCAAGGTATCCTTCACCTAGTTCAGATCTGTAGACCTTTACAAAAATTCTTTCACTACTTCCCTTCTTCCTTCCTTGCTACTTCTACTCTACCTAAACCCTCTTTATATACAACACATCCACAAGTCAACTTTACAATTAAATAAATTAACCAAACACAAGTCGACATCAAGAACATAACACCCAACATGTTCTTCATCAGTCAGCTTCTAACAACCATTAAATTGGCATAGGAAAGTGAACCAAATCAGATTTAGGTCCTTACACCTCCAACAGTTGATCCAAAAATTGAGGAATGCAACCCCAAATTAAATGCACTAGTCGGCCAGCCCAAACAATAAAAAAAAAAACCTTGTCGGTAATCAAGAACACTGAAACCAAGCCACTCAATGAGAGGCACAATCGAGCCGAACACCACCGAATATACACCACCAATCAAAGCATCATCGAGTGCCACTGAGTGTAGTCACCTGTTTCATCAGTGAAGCAACACATCTTCTGACCGATAACTGCCACCAAATGACCAAGAAACTTAGGTCTCCAACCGAGCTTTCCCCCGAAAACCAAAACGAAACCAAAACATCTTTTTGGTGATACAAGACTGCCAACTACCCTAGGATGCTCCTGCATCATTTTCATTCATCATTCACTCACTTCATATCATGCAAGATATATCTGATGACATGTAACTGATTGAATGTTTGATAATGTTAAGTTGAAGATGATGCAAGACATTAAATCAGTTAATGGTTTGTATTGTCATTGATGTCAACTTGATATCATTTGTACGATCATGTACATAATGCCAAAGACTTCAGAGAATCAATGGAACAGTGATTATACTTTCAGCAATGCATAAAATTCAAGTATTCACTAAGTGACAGACAACACCGACAGAGTGCACACCATCGGTAAAGGCAAAGAAAAAGTCACAGTGATGCCCAACGAGTAGAAGACAGTGTTTCCCGATGAGTAAAATCCAAGGATGCCCATTGGACGGAGATCCCAAAGCTGACTGAAGTTACACCAATGGAACTGGCAGTTGTCACCGATGACTAACTGCAGAGTTGACCTACAAAACAGAGAGTTCAGAAAATGACAAAATATCTAGCTGGCAGAGCTTAAGGATAGAATTAACTGGTTGTTTTATTTTTTTTATTCGCCTAGAGTTAAGTAATTGATTTAAAGAAGATTTGTACAATTTCCAAGAAGATAACTACGAGATAAATCAGGAGTTAAAGTTGTAAATCAGATTGGTTGGATTGTTTTTCAAACCAAGAATCAGGAATCAAGAATTAAGGAATATCATGTCTATATAAGAGACAAGCATAATTCATTTCTGTAATCACAAGCAATCACATACACGTAAGGGGAGTGAATAGAAAGAGGATGCTGAAGAGAAACTGGTGAAGGATAACTTCATACAGTCCTAATCAATCAAGCTGAAGGAGAGCTAAAGAATTCTGTAGACATCAATGAACAGTGAAGCACAACATCACAGAGCAGAAAGTGTGGAGCATAAAGAATTGAATTGATACATTGATCAGAGAGGTATTGTACTTAAATAGATCTGAAAATTTGTAATTCAAGTTGCATTAGAAACAGGTCATAATGTTTCAGTTTAACCATTGAAGCATCAAGTCTCTTAACAGAGCAGGACTTAACCGTCTTCTATAATTGAGGTATATCCTAACAGATTGCCAAAAGGTTGATTCATGAAAGTAGCATTGAATTTGCATAAAGCCTATTGACAACCTAAGAAGAAGGTTGATTCAAGGATGGTAGCAAGATTTTCCTAAAGCCTATTGACAGTCTAAGAAGGAGGTTGATTCAAGGATGGTAGCAAAATAGATGCCAGATACTAAGTGACAACCTCTATGTATAAAATCCTCTAACAAGGTCGTACTTAATAGTGTCTTTGTAACCTTTAATAGGGTTGGCTCCTAACAGGGCTCACTTCAGAAGAGTGAAAATTTGGGGTAACGGTCCCAATGGTTTTTTCCCTTAATAGGGTTTCCACGTTAAAATCCATGTGTTATGTGTGTATGGTTTATTACTTTATTGTTTTACATTTCACATATACATTTCTGGATTGATTGGTATACTCTGCATATTTACT
>MU223230.1:1146126-1189444 GCA_018584345.1 Thuja plicata | reverse complement strand
AGCACCAAAGCATATTGTTGTATTGCTGATGGATAAGGGAAATTCAAGGAATATATTATGGATAGAAGAAAATAATTGTTTGACATGAATGTCAGATATTTATAAAATATTTGTTTGGCATTGTTGTTAAAGGGAGAGAATGTATCCATATTATCATTAGAAATTATTCATTATCAAATTACTCCAAACAGGGAGAGAATGTGTATGGAGAAATCATATACAAAGGAGTTGCTGACAAGAGACAGAGACATCAAAGAAGAAGAACAATCAAAAGAGAGAAATTGACACAAGAAGAGAACACAACACATCAATAGAAGATACACAGAAAGCTACAAGAATCAAATCTAAGCTAACACAGAGCTTACCGACGGTCAGACATTTTTATCGGTTATCAAAACAAAGTGTTTGGTAATTTGATGAATCTCAACAATTGTATTTCATATTGTATTAGAAATAGTATAGTGTGATAATATAGTATGTTTCCATCAATGCCAAAGGGGGAGATTGATGACATGTAACTGATTGAATGTTTGATAATGTTAAGTTGAAGATGATGCAAGACATTAAATCGGTTAATGGTTTGTATTTTAATTTATGTTAACTTGATATCATCTGTATGGTCATGTACATAATGCCAAAGACTTTAGAGAATCAATGGAACAGTGATTATGCTTTCAACAATGCATAAAAGTCAAGTATTCACTAAGTGATAAACAACACCGACGGAGTGCACACCATCGGTAAAGGAAAAGAAAAAGTCATAGTGATGCCTGACGAGCAGAAGACAATGTTTCCCAATGAGTAAAATCCAAGGATTCCCGACGGACGGAGATCCTGAAGCTGACTGAAGTTACACCGACGAAACTGGTAGTTGTCACCGACGACTAACTTCAGAGTTGACCAACAAAACAAAGAGTTTAGAAAATGACAAAATATCTAGCTGGCAGAGCTTAAGGATAGACTTAAATGGTTTTTTTATTTGTTTTATTTTCCCAGAGTTAAGTAATTGATTTAAAGAAGATTTGTACAGTTGGCAGGAAGATAACTATGAGATAAATCAGGAGTTAAAGCTGTAAATTAGATTGGCTGGATTTCTTTTCATGCCAAGAATCAAGAATCAATAATCAAGAATTAAGGAATATCATGTCTATATAAGAGACAAGCATAATTCATTTCTATAATTACAAGAAATCACATACACGGAAGGGGAGTGAATAGAAAGAGGATGCTGAAGAGAAACTGGTGAAGGATAAATTCATACAGTCCTGATCAATCAAGATGAAGGAGAGCTAAAGAATTCTGCAGACACTGATGAACAATGAAGCATAGCATCACAGAGTAGAAAGTGTGGAGCACAAATAATTGAATTGATACATTGATCAGAGAGGTATTGTACTTAAATAGATCTGAAAATCTGTAATTCAAGTTGCTTTAGAAACAGGTCATAATGTTTCAGTTTAACCATTGAAGCATCAAGTCTCTTAACAGAGTAGGACTTAACCGTCTTCTATAATTGAGGTATATCCTAACAGATTTCCAAAAAGGTTGATTCATGAAAGTAGCATTGAATTTGCATAAAGCCTATTGACAACCTAAGAAGAAGGTTGATTCAAGGATGGTAGCAATATTTGCCTAAAGCCTATTAACAGTCTAAGAAGGAGACTGATTCAAGGATGGTAGAAAAATAGATGCCAGATACTAAGTGACAACCTCTATGTATAAAATCCTCTAACAAGGTCGCACTTAACAGTGTGTTTGTAACCTTTAACAGGGTTGGCTCCTAACAGGGCTCACTTCAGAAGAGTGAAAATTTGGGGTACCGATCCCAGTGTTTTTTTCCCTTAACAGGGTTTCCACGTTAAAATCCATGTGTTATGTGTGTATGGTTTATTACTTTATTGTTTTACATTTCACATATGCATTTCAGGATTGATTGGTATACTCTGCATATTTACTGAGTATCGATAAATAGTTTTACTGCTTATCGGTTATCAAGGAGAATAAAGACAGACAAGGTAAACCGACAGACAGTCAAATATTATGAGTATTTCATGGCATGCATCTTGTAGGGACTTAAGAATATGAGGTGTATTGATTGGTGGTTAAAGAGTAAAGGATAAATTTTTGAGGCCACTGATTCACCCCCCCCCCCTCTCAGTTATTACTAACAATATCTCCCTTTACACAAGTTAATTCAATTTTCTTCAAGGAGAATAAAATATTTGCAAGTATTCTAAACATATCATATATCTCGAAAGTCATTCATAATCAAACAAAGTAACCATTTTCTTTTATAAGGAATTAGATCTCATCCACATTTCAACATGTCAGTGAAAGCATTTAGTTAGAGAGTTTAAAATTAATTGATACACTCAAGTTTAGACATGACGTATAATGACATTAAAATCCTTTTGATCTATGGAAAAACACTTTCATTGATTTATTTTGTAACATATCAAACTATCAATATCGCCTAAAATAAACTCGAGTCTCATGCTAGAAATTTGTTGAAAAGATCAAAACCAACTTTCTATCTCAATCATGAATTGTATTTAAGAAATGATGTACTTGATAGCTTAATTTCAAGAGCCTACTAGCTCCTCTTTATCATAGATTTACTACATTCCTTCTATCTAAAGGTTCAAAAGGGTAGAGTTCAAAATGTTCCCAGTCATATTTTTATTCATAAAACATTAACATATTTTTGGTCTTTTTCTTTTTAAGTTAAGTTCTTGTTATTATTGCACTTCGACAGTTTGGTCAAAGTCTCTTTTGGTATGTTTTTGTTTCGACATGTTGGTTAAAATTTCTAATTTTTTGATGTATTATGTCATGTGATGTATTGGGGTGCATTCGACAGTTGGTCGATACTCTTCTTGATTATGGACTCACATGTCACTTAATTTGTTCAACAGTTTTGGTCAAACCTTGTATTCTTTCTTTAAAATTCAATGGAAAATATTTTTTCTTATTGTCATGTGGTTTCAACATTAGACTTAGTTGATTGAATCCCTTGTCTTGTGAATATTGCTTCTATGTCATTTGTGCTGAAAGTTCAGTCTTTACAAATAAAAAGGATTACTGGGGACCACAGGAAATGGACTACAAAGTTGAATCCACATCGCCACTGGAGACCCCAGAGGGGGAGAAAATGATAAGGATCTGTTGCCCCACTTTTGGTCTTTATCCCTTAAGACAAAAGTGGATGTTTAATGTCTAGTAGTAGTAGTTTTGGAAGGTTCATATGAGTCCGGAGTCTAATTCTAGAGATCCCTTTAGGCTAGAAGACCTTTATCGAATTTCCCAAATTTGACTTCTCCTTCTTAAGCCGAGGGGGAATCCATGTCTGAGATCATGTTTTTATTTTAACACCCCAAAATTGGCACCTAATAATCCAATCAAGTTTGGTGAATTCCTTCAACTTTCTCATCTTCGAAGTCCTGTTGTACTAGGCAAATTCTTCTCCTAATTGACTTTAATTGATTGAGTTTCAAATGCAAAAAACCCAAATTTGCATAAATCTGACATTACAATTAATTCCTAAATTCTCAGAGTTTATTAGCTAAAAACCCTATGATTAATTGATTTAATCCTAAAGTCTTAAGTGCTTTTAATTAAATCAATTCCACCCCCTTTGGCTAATAAACATAAAAGGAATTGAAAGGTTATTTAATTATTGGATGAACTATCCTCAAAAAGGAATTCAATAATTCCATGTGAAAGGACACTTATGTGGCAATAATTCACCCTTTTATTTAAATAATCTTTGCTTTTTTATCTCAAAAGAGAATGAAGAGACAACTGTTTCTTTTCAAGAAACTCTTCACTCTCTTTCCATGGTTTTCTATAAATTGGACCTCATTTTCTTCATTTGGGAGGATGATTTTTGAGAGCATCAAATCTATAGTCAATTTGCATTTAATTTCTTTCATGCTTTAAGCTTAAAATTTGCATAATTAGGCTAGTTTCAATTGGAATTGAAGATGTATTGCTTTCATTTATGATTCATTTATATGTCTAACAATTCAAGTTGATTCTCTCAAAGCTTTCTAGATTAATGGCAAGTTCAATTCTAGTTTAAAAGCAATTTCTTTTCTAGATTACAAGCATTTCATTCCTAGAATAAGAGTATTTGCTTTTCCTAGATTAATTACACTTTGTTTCCGTAGCTTAGTTGTAATTCAATTCTAGATCAATCATTTCTCAATTCATAGATTAATTGCATCTCTTTCCATAGACTAGTTGCAATTTCAATTTCATAGAGTAATGACAAATTTGTCTTTTCTTACATTCTAGAAATCCTCCATGTTAGCAATGGTCAGGTTGTTGGCTCTCGTTTTGAGGGTAAACTCAACATCCCCAACTGATTAGGAGGCAACAAGTCACTTCAATTGAGTTTGCAAGATGAACAATTCATGTTCATTTTTGTGAATTGAACGATTGTATAAAAACTATGTTGTGTTTGTGTCGAATTCAGAGGTCTACATTCAACATATAACATTTATTGGTTAGGTTAAGTTCCCAATCCGGTAAAGGCCATGGTTTGAAAGATTCTAACCTCAGTCTTACATACAGATGAAATATTTTTCCGCATATCTTCATGTTGCAGCATTGGCGGGAAATCAAATTTTGGCTTCTCCATGGCGGAAAATCACCTGCGGAGTGCGTTTTCTGCAATTGACAGACTTAAGAGTATCAAGGGCAAATAAAGATGGAAAATGAGAAAGTCAGGAACAAGAAAGCTTTGGGCACTTAGATTGAGCCTATGGGAAACAAAAGAAATGATCAAGGAAAGAAAGATTCATGGAGTTGGCTTATAGGCAGAAAAGCGAAAAATGGCTTCCCCGCTACTCCTACAGGCGGGTTTCGACTCACGGAGTGCGTTTTCTGCCAAACTATCAAGGTGAAGGAATTTTGAAGAAAAATCCATCTCATAAGAGATCCAGCATATAAAAAAGGCTGATGGAATCAACACATATAATTTTTGCACCCTTATAGGCCAGATTTCTCCTTTGGCGGATTTTCAAATAGAGAGCACTACAAAAGTATTTCTCAACCCAAAGGAGAAGCGAAAAGGTAATTTTCTGCCGCTTCAAGAAAGTTACCATTACGATTACTAAAGTGAAAAGATGTTTCCTAATGGAATGTAGAGCAAAGTAATTAATTCAAATAAAGTTGTTTTACTTTGTAACGGACTTGTTCATTAATGTAGAGGTATTTTCATTCGTGTGGCGCGGGAAGTCGGCCGTTAAACGGTAAGAATTCAAAAAGTATAAAATCAGTTGAAGATTTTGAACAGGAACCACCATTTGTTTGCCAAATTGTTTGAATTCAAAGTCTCTAAGATCAGTTGTTCATTGTCTTTGCATTTTGAAGATAAATTTGTAATCCCTAGATTAAATCATACTCACATGGCTTCTAGATTTATAGGATTGGATGGGATGAATGGCATCATCTCTGATTGGCACAAAATCTCAGATACCTCATTAAAGTTCTTCGATATGTAGAACTTCCAGAATAGATTGAGGGAAGATCAGATGCATCCTATTATAGAAAAGCTTAAGGAGAGCGGGTTAGTCGAAGCCGTCAGTTTTCCTATGGTGGTTCAAGCTCTTGAATTGGTCTGGGAATGTATAGCTCGATACAATCCAGAAACCAAGTAGATTCTTCTACCTGACAACATGGTGCTCCTCTTTATTGATAGAGAGTCTGTCCAGAATTCCCTTAGTATTCTAGAATAAGCAAAATACTCCGAAATGACTTACAGTCGGGCAGTCTCTGAATATTCAGCAAAGAGACCCGTATGGAAGAGAGAGATCATGAAGTCATGGTTTAAAGAACCAAAGAGAACCAAGGGCAAGTTTCCCAAATCATTATTCGGTGAAAACCTAAAGCCAGAGATCGTGGATATCCTAGTATTACTTTATAGGATTAGAGGTGAGAGCGAAGCTCTTAACTTTATCAAGCAACATTTCTTCCTGGTTCAAATAATCTGCTCCCAGCATCACTTCATTGATTGGGCCCTTATGGTGAGCGAGAATCTCTTGGACACCCTCAATAGAGCCAAGTTCTAGAATGAATTCTATATGTCTTCGGTTCTTTTGTATATTCTAGCTACGATTCAAATCTGGCCAGGGCTTCTTAGGTTAGAGGAATTTCCAGATGATGTAAAAAGCTATGAATTTTTCCCTTCTTTGCAACTACAAAACAGTTATGTTGATTATCTCATAGTTAATGATGCCTTTACAATGAGACTGTGCAGGGAACTACAAGGATGTCCAAAGAGGAGATTTTCTCCTGAAGCCATGGCTTTTATAAGCCAATTCAGATGCTATTTTATTCAGTTCGGGGATTTCTCATATCTTCATCTTGCAGGTTTTGATGACTTTCCTTTGAAGCTGCCCAGATACCCTACTGACATGATCATGCTGATTGAAGTGATAAGGCAAGCGCTCCAGGTGAATTTGATCTGTGCTGAAGCCAAGAAGAAAGGATACGAATTCCCAATGACCATCAAAGCTTACAATTGTGCATCTTGGTCGGAGGCGAAGAATGTTCTTAAGACATTCTCAAAGAGGTTTTCTTTGGAAACCTATGATGGTCTAAGGCCACAATATGATCCAGTCAATTACGCTAGAGATGTCTTACAGATGAGTCAGGAAATTTATCATGTACCTAATATTGAAGACTACTAGGCTAATTGCAAAGATGACTTGGAGAGTAGGGAGAGATTCTACACCCGGTTAACCATTGAATAGATCAAAAGGTTCAATGTTAACATTACAATAGAAGGGCTAGAAGATGATGGCAATCACCTGTACGACAATACATATCTGGAGAAGATAAAGTTCACCCCTATCAGCTCTGAGCCTATGCTAGATCAAGCAGTAAGTGACTTGCAGGCTCTGATGTGGGGTATTTACAAAAGAATAGTCCAATGGATCGAATGGACTACAAGCCAAAGGAAAAGGTCAGAAAGGAAGCCTCCCGCTCAGCGAACCTTGGCAAAGGCTACTTCTGGTGTTGCAACCACTTCATCAGCAACAATTCCAATAGTTTCAAAAGGATCAACTCAACCGTCGGGAGGAGGCGATGAACCTCCTAAGAAGACTTTTTTCTTAGAGAAGACCTGTGAAGAGGGTCCTCTTCCAGATATCAAAGCCACTGAAGAAGCAATCTCGATAGATCCAATCAAGTCCACAGCTGAGCTCCCGAAAGCTACAAAGTCTGAAAAACTAGCTAGAGCTATTGTTGTGGATACTCAAGCCGGGCCCTCGACTCAAGAAACTCCAAGGTGGGTATCCCCTGTCATAGTTGAAGTAGGAGAGGATATCCCTAGTACCTCTGCTATAGAATCAAATAAAAGGGGTGGGGAGCAACAGGAGGTTGCTCAAGTTGTTAAATTAATTTCCTCTTCACCCACTTTAGTGAGTCCATTCACTTCCCGACCTAAAGCTACTCCTTTTCTCGTAAGGAAGTTGTTCATTGAAGAGTTGGTTTCTGCCAAAAAAGTTACCAGCGCAGAGTCATGGATAGAAAACACTCTAGAGTGCAAAAGGAAGAGGGTGGGGGAAGGAAATCATAGCAAAGACACTCTGTCATAGGCCTTTCAGCCCAAGGCCAATACAAGCAAGCAGAAGAAAGTGAAGACAATGTCTACTCTGGGTCGTGATCCTGAGACTGGGGATTTCACCATGGAAGTATCTAAGCCCACTAAGGAGGGTAGACTCGAAGATATGATGACCTCGAAATTTCAGTTGTAGTCATTCGATATGGGATTGGCTCACCATGATACCAAGGTGGACTGGTGTAAATCCACTAATGTAGTGATAGAGGAAGAGATCAAAGATCTCAAGACTTCCAAAATTCAGCTTAAGGTAGAAGTGGCTCAACTAACCAACTTCATCAGACAACTTCTCACTCCTATTGCAAGCGCTCCCAACACCCAAACCTCTTTTGATCCCAGTGCTGCGGAGAACCAAGCCATTTTGGCTCAGTTACAAGAAGATCAACATTATGGGCAAATTGGCAAAAGGTGGATTGAGAGGCTCAAGTCTGAAGGCCTAGAAATTATTGAACAACTAGGTAATACTCTTCTAAGGTTGGAAACAGAGAGGAACAACATTGGTAAGAATTTGCAGACTCTCACGATAGAAAGAGTAAGATGCCAGGAATGCATAGTCATGTTGCATGTGGTAGTGAAGATGAAGACTAAGGAAGCCCTAAAGGCTAAGATTCTATAGAAGGGAGATGAGCCTTTGATCGAATGGCTCCAAAGTCTGGAATTTAAAATCGAGATGATCATTCAGGCTGAAACGGGATTACAACAAATAGATGTTAAGGTCAAAGAAGAACGAAGTAAAGATTTTAAACTCCTCTTAGGACTTCATGCAGAATCACAAACCAGCAGTCAAGGAAAAGCAATGGTTGGAGTAGTCAACATGCAGAAGTCATTCATAGATTATCTGCATAATTTAGTGGAGCAGTCTTCTTCTCATCTAGACAAAGTACCAGAGCTCCAGCAATTGAGTGGATGCATCTTTAGAGCTATGGAGGAACTGAAAGATTGGACATAAGTGATCAAGAATCTATCCAAAGAACATTCCAGATGGCTCGTCTGTTACACCAATTTCCACATCAATAGACATGAAGAGCTCAGCCAAGTCATCACTGCTGTAACCGCCTATAGGGCCAAATTAGATAAGGGGATGGAAAATAAATCTTAGATACATTCCCCCTTGTGCTATTTTTGTTAGTTTTACAACGGACAAACCTTTGGTTATCATTTCTGGTTGGGGAAGTTGAACTATTTTGGTTACCCCTTTTTGTAACAGTCTCATCTGGAACTCTATATGTATTATTTCCAAAATCAATACAAAGGTCAGCTAAATTTTGGTGTGAAGAATAGCATTTTTGCTGAGTCAATTGTGTATGTCTGCATGTCATTTCTTTAATTGTTCCACTATATTTCATTTATCTTTCTGTCGAATTCCAACGTTCCTTTTGAGTTAGATTTGCAATCTGTGTTTGAACCAGAGTTCTGTATTATGATTTGATACAACTGATTAAGGGGAAAATTGGTTGTTATCCTAAATTTTGGGAATGTTCTTGCGATATAGATCAATTCATTATCATTGCATTATTAATCTTCAGTCTTGCATCTGCATTTTTAGTAATTGTTCATGCCTTACCAGTTTTGGGAGTTAATCTAATTGATGAGATCTCAAAATTGGTTAGATTTAGAGTTGGATTTACTTCACTTGAGCTATTTCCTTTCTAGGCTTAGCTTGGTTTACCTCTCCTGCTCTCAAGTTAAGAGAATACCTCTATTAGATTAGGAAAGATCAATATTCATTGAAGATCATTCATATAAGGGAGCTGTACCTTCAAATTCAGAGGGAAAATAGGTTTTCAAATAACCATTTCCCAACTGTTGTATTCAATTGTTCTTAAGCATTTTTGGGTATTTTAGAGTTACTTTCAAAAGAACAATCCGTTTACCAATAGATTTTTGGTGACTCTGCTGGGGAAACGAACGGTCGCTATACCAGAAGCTTACAATGAGGAAAGATGGTGCTTCCCCTTGAAAACATAATCCCTGTGCTCCAAACCAATCTTGGATTCCAAGACAATCAAGAGGATCTCATTTCCTCATTAAATAATTGTCTAGAGATACAAAAGAAGCACTGAACACTATAGAAACGCCAGTCAAGTGCTAGAGCAGGAATAAGTTAGGGAAGAAGCACTTGAAAGAGCCATCCAGAGAAGAAATCTAAGAAGGGAAGAGCATGAAGCTAGGCCACAGCATTAGGAGAAAATCTGGAGCCTAAAATATTTCTTAGAAGTACCAGGAAAGAAGGTAGCACAGACCCAGTCTTTGAGAGACTTGTAGATATTAATTTTGCTCTTTTAGAAGTACCTCATCAAGGAAACAAAATTGCAAGGAGCCAGAGTAGGCCTTCTTCACCTCCTAAACAAATCACCTAGTTATCCATGACTTGCCAAGTGTTGACATTGCACGAGGTAGTTGCCCCTCCTGTTATCAATCTAACACCCTACTTACCCCAAGTAGCTATGGTACTTCCTTGGGCCACTACAGTCAGACCCCTGCAACTAGCAGCATACAATCCTCTTCCTTCAGGCTCTAGAAAGAACTTTCCCAATTTTTTTGGAGATGGGAAAGTATCTACAGATGAGCATATTTCCGCATTCTTCACTTCGGTTAACATCCTAGTGGTTTGAGAAGATGTGGCCATCAGACTATTTGTTGAGACTCTCATCAAAGGTCCTGATAGTTGGTTTCACCATTTGCCTGATTCTTCTATTACCAATTGGGCTACTATGAGAGCCGCCTTTGAAAGAAGATTTAAGACTACTGAAGATGAGCATGCCCTATTGACGCAATTAACTTCTATTAAGAAAGAACCTTCAACTAGCATGAGGGATTTTATAGCTAAATTTAAGAAGCTGGTAAATCGTATCCCAGCAGCTGACAGGCCTACGACGGGAAATTTAAAAACATTCTTCATAAGTGCTATGCCACTAGACATCAATTATGATCTAAGGAGAGTGAACCCTGCAAATTTAGATGTTGCACAGAGAACTGCTGTAGAACTTGAGGACCACATGATCTCATCTGGGAAACGGAAAAGAGAGATACAGTCTAGAGCCAATAGTAGCAATACTACATCATCTGATGAGATGATCCAAAAATTATCTAATGAATTCACCGCCTTCAAGAGGCAACTTCCCAGGTTCAATAACCCCTACCAGCAAAACTTTCAGGAGCAACCTGGAAGACAGAATGACGGGAGGAATGCAGAGGGAAAAATGTTACAATTAACTACACCACCCTAGAGGCTGGCTATAGAGGCTCCTCCTAAAAGAGGAAACATGTGTGCCTTCCACTTAACCATGGATCATGATGGAGAAAGATGCCCTGATGTAGCTCGTGCTTGGCAAATGCATCAAACCGACGAGTGGAATGCTGGAGTGTCTGGAACTGAACCAGATTCTTACTCACATGGCGACTCTAAAAACTTATATTTAGAGTATGAATCAGATTCATAACAAGAAGCAACATGTTACGCTACCATAGATGGGACCTCTTATACAGTCTTGACCTAGAGTTAGAAGGATAAAGGCCTTGGACTGACACCACCTAAAAATAATGAGGCATCTACTTCCAATTCAAAGGAGGCCAGTCAAGGACTGAGGATTCCGTAACTAGGTAAGGAACAAAACTCTTTTGACATTATTCAATTTTATAGAGATTCCAGAATTCAAATTTCTCCCATAGACTATCTTAAGTCTAATCCTGTTGAGCTACAAAAGCTAGTAGATTACTGTAAAGAAGGGAGTCAAGAGTTAAATCAAAATTTCATGACTACCATAGAGAGTGAGTCTTTATTTGAAGACCCAGTTGAACAAGGGGAGTCATCCATTTTAGCCACCTTCCCAGGCTAAAAGCCTGACCCATTCTATGTGTCATTATATATTAACGATTGCAGGCTGAGCAATTGTATAATAGACTCCGGAGCCTTGGACAATGTAATGCCATCAACTGTGGCCAAAGCTTTAGGACTTACTCTCACTAAAGCCCATGGTAGGTGTTACTCTATGGACTCCAAGAAAGTACCCCTAGTTGGCCAAATTAAGGATGCTCAAGTGGCCCTGGCAGCACACCCTGAGAAGAAGATGTTGCTAACAATCCTTGTTGCTGATATACCTGCTAGTTACAGGTTGTTGTTAAGCAGAAGTTTTTGCAAAGACCTTGGAGGGGAGATAAAGCTGGATTGGTCCCAAGACTTAATCCCAGTAGGCAATAAAAATATTAAACTGGTCCCGGAAGAAAAGGCTAAATTTACAGTGTTGAAATCTGACGACCCTAAAGCTCAAATCTTGTATCTAGAATTGGAATTTGGCAATTATATGTTTTTCACCGATGATCCTAAGGAAGAAATGAAAACTGCCGAAGAGGAAAAGAAATTTCCCGCCGAAGAAATACTACCACAGATATGGACTCTTGAATTTGACGACAGTTGTGCATCGTCGGGATCTGGTGCAGGTGTGGTCTTGATATCACCAGACGGAGTATGTGAGCCCATGGCTTATAAATTGAAGTTTGGGAACACCAACAACACTGCTGAGTACGAAGCCCTTTTATTAGGGATTATCGCTGCAAAACAAAAGGGTGTGAAAATTCTGAGAGCTCGTGGTGATGCTGAACTAATTGTGCGTCAAGTTAAAAATCAATACTTTGTAAAGAATCACAGATTGAAGAACTACAGAAATAGAGTATGGGATGAAATAGAAGCACTGGATGCTTTCTTTATCCAATCTGTGCCAAGAGAGTTGAATTTCAAAGCAGACTCCTTGGTTGTCTCGGCTTCATTACTACTTCCCCACCCAGAATTCAAAGATAAAAAATACCAAGTGGAGGTTATATATTGACCATCTGTGCCCGATAACGTGGAAGATTGGCAAGTTTTCAAAGATGACAAGAATCTCCTTCTCTTCCTAGAGAGAAGTGGTGACTTCCATAAAGATGTCTGTGGAAACCATAAGGGAGATGGCCAAGATGAGAAAAAGAAAGATAAGTCGGATGTTATTCAATTGCAAGGTAATATCATTCTGCCCTATTCGGTCACTCTTGAAAATCTCTTCAATAGACATGACACTTTTGTGAAGAAGAAAAGAATTGAAAGGGGGTCTACCACTGGTGAATATGAAGGAATGAATATTGGAGCTGAGAAAGACCCCAAGATGATCAACATTGGGAAGTGTTGTATTGAAGGAGAAAGGAATGAGGCTAGGAAGATTTTTCTAGAATACTCGAATGTTTTCGCCTGGAGCTATGAAGATTTGAAAAGTTTTATGAATGGGAAATTCAAACACAAGATTCCCTTAAAACCTGAGGCAACTCCGTTCAGGAAGAAGCAAAGGAACTACAATCCCAAAGTTGTCGATGCAATATTTAGGGAAGTTGATAAAATTCTCAAAGCAAAGATCATATATCCCATCCATCACTCTACCTAGGTGGTGAACATAGTGCTTGTAAGGAAGAAGAACAGAGAAATAAGGATCTGTGTAGACTTCAGAAATCTAAATCAATCTTCTTTGAAAGACAACTACACCCTTCCCAACATGGATCATCTCTTGCAGATCATGGCTAAAGCCGAAATGATGTCTATGTTAGACAGCTTCTCGGGGTATAATCAGATAGAAGTTGAGAAAGCAAATCAGCATAAAATGACTTTCACTACTCCGTGGGGGACCTTCGCATATCACAGAATGCCATTCGGGTTGATCAACGCTGGAGCTACTTTTCAAAGAGGTATGGATCTTTATTTTAGTGATATGAAAAACAAAATCATTAGTATGTATTTGGACAATCTTACTGTGTTCTCTAAGAAGAGAGTAGATCATATAAATGATCTAAGGAGAGTATTGCAAAGGTGCCGGGAAGACGGGATTTCATTGAATCCCAAGAAATCAGTGTTTTGCGTAACTAAAGGGAAACTGTTGGGTCACATTGTCTCCCAAGAAGGTATAAGGATTGATCTAGAAAGGGTGAGAGCTATTCAACAACTGAGTTTACCAGTGAACAAAACTGGAGTGAAGTCATTTTTTGGTCAAGTTAACTTCCTCAGAAGATTCATCCCTAATTTCTCTAAGATTACTAAATGCATAGTTGATATGATGAAGGGAAATATGAATTTCAAATGGAATGACCCTGGTAAGCAAGCTTTCAAAAGCATCAAGAATGCCATAGCTAACACCCCAGTGTTATGTCACCTAGATTACAAGAAATATTTTGTAATCTACTGTTATTCTTTTGAACATACTCTGTCAGCCTTCCTGATGCAAGAGAACGAAGAGGGAATTCAAGCCCCCATCGCTTTTATGAGCACACCTCTAAAAAATTAGGAGCTGAGATATTCTCAGACTGAAAAGCACGCTTTTGCGGTGGCAAAGGCTCTTAAGAATTTCAGATTTTATATCCTACATTCCCACTCTCTTATGTATGTGCCTGACATTGCAGTGAAAAGTATTTTTACTCAATAGGATGTGGGGTGTAACAACAAAGGAGCATGGGTAGCTAAAACCCAAGAATATGACATAGAGATCAAGCCCACCAAGTTGGTAAGAGGGAACACCCTATGCAAGGAAATGGTGGAAAATCAAGCGGACAATGATCCAAAAGCTACACAGTTGGTTTTGGCGGTAAGTATGCAAGACCCATGGTTTGAAAACATTGTGTATTTCTTGACATATGGTGAATGGCCTGATGGATTGACTTCAAATAAAAGAAGAGAGCTAAAATTGAAAGCTTCTAAATATGTAATCTGGGAGGATAGACTATATAAGAGATCTATCGATGGAACATTCCTTTGATGTGTCAAAAAACAACAACAGGAGAAGCTGTTAAAGGTTTTTCATGATGAAGCTTGCGGAGTACACTTTTCCTCATTATTCAGTGCATTCAAGATTTTGAGACAGTGTTATTACTAGCTGGGAATGTTTAGAGATGCATACCAGTGGGTGGCAAAATGCAAAAAATGCAAGATGTTTATCGAGAAGCCACAATTAGCAGCGTTACCCCTCAGACCGGTGATAATTGAAGGACCATTCCAGCAGTGGGGGCTTGATTTTATCGGTCCTATAAATCCTACGTCTAGCGCAAGTCATACTTACATAATTACTGAAACTAACTACTTCATGAAATGGGTGGAAGCTAAGGCAACCAAAAGGACTACTTTAGAGGTAGTATGTGAGTTTATCAAAGAAAATATTCTGGTAAGATTTGGTGTGCCTATTAAGTTGGTTATGGATAATGTCGCATAATTTTCTTCTCAAGAAATTACTGAATTTTGTTTTGAGTACGACATCATGATCAGCCATTCTTCTGATTATTTCCCTCAAGGGAACGGCTAAGCAGAGCCTAGCAACAAAAATTTGGTGAACATCATGAAAAATCTCGTGGTAGAAAACTAGAGAAATTGGCATAAAAAAATCTATGAAGCCCTCTAGGTGGATAGAGTGACTCCCAAAAGAGCCATTGGTGTATCTCCTTTTGAACTCATTTACGGGGTAGAGGATAGCCTTCCATTGCCATTGGAATTAGCAACCTACAAACTGAGAACAGTAATAGAAGATGGCATATATGAAGATGGTTTAGAGAAGAGGATTCTGTACCTGAGCAAATTGGAAGAAGAAAGGGAGAAAATGGTCGATCATATCACACATAATCAGATGCATGTGAAGAACCTATTTGATAAAAAGAGTAGACACTAGAAATTTATGGGGGGGGACATGGTGCTATTGTGGGACAAGCGCAGGGCACCCAAAGGTATGTATGGGAAATTCGAAACACTATGGAAAGGACCTTTCAAAATCCATTAGGTGTTTGAGAAAAATTCTTTCAAATTAACTTGTACATATGGTGAGACACTACCCCTGATGTATAATGGTCAGGATTTGAAGCTCTATCATATTTGAATTGAAAGTAGGTAACCCCTGTATTGTACCATAGTTACATTTAGTTCATGTTTTTATTTTCCTAGTTAGTTTTCCTTTCTGCTTTCCTTTCCGTGTCTTGCTTTAGTTTTGTTGTGAGCCACCTTTTGTTGAACTTTGCAAAACCAGAGATTTGAGTTCGTTGCTTGGACATGTGAATGTCCAAGTCCCCAGACAGAGCCAGTTGTTGCCCCACTTTTGGTCTTTATCCCTTAAGACAAAAGTGGATGTTTAATGTCTAGTAGTAGTAGTTTTGGAAGTTTCATATGAGTCCAGAGTCTAAGTCTAGAGATCCCTTTAGTCTAGAAGACCTTTATTGGATTTCCCAAATTTGACTTCTCCTTCTTAAGCCGAGGGGGAATCCGTGTCTGAAATCATGTTTTTATTGGGTAGGTTAAGTTCCCAATCCGGTAAAGGCCATGGTTTGAAAGATTCTAACCTCAATCTTACATACAGATGAAATATTTTTCTGCATATCTTCATGTTGCAACATTGGCGGGAAATCAAATTTTGGCTTCTCCATGGTGGAAAATCACCTGCAGAGTGTGTTTTCCACAATTGATAGACTTAAGAGTATCAAGGGTAAATAAAGATGGAAAATGAGAAAGTCGGGAACAAGAAAGCTTTGGGCACTTAGATCGAGCCTATGGGAAACAAAAGAAATGATCAAGGAAAGAAAGATTCATGGAGTTGGCTTATAGGCGAAAAAGCAGAAAATGGCTTCCCCGCTACTCCTACAGGCAGGTTTCAACTCGCGGAGTGCATTTTCTGCCAAACTATCAAGGTGAAGGAATTTTGAAGAAAAATCCATCTCATAAGAGATCTAGCATATAAAAAAGACCGATGGAATCAACACATATCATTTTTGCACCCCTATAGGCCAGATTTCTCCTTTGGCAGATTTTCAAATAGAGAGCACTACAAAAGTATTTCTTTGCCCAAAGGAGAAGTGGAAAAGTAATTTTTCATCGCTTCAAGAAAGTTACGGTTACGGTTACTAAAGTGAAAAGATGTTTCCTAACGACACGTAGAGAAAAATAATTAATTCAAATAAAGCCATTTTACTTCGTAACGGACTTGTTCATTAATGTAGAGGTCTTTTCATTCATGTGGCACGGGAAGTCAGCCGTTAAATAGTAAGAATTCAAAAAGTATAAAATTAGTTGAATATTTTGAACAAGAACCACCATTTGTTTGCCAAATTGTTTGAATTCAAAGTCTCTAAGATCAGTTGTTCATTGTCTCTGCACCCCGAAGAGAAATTCGTAATCCCTAGATTAAATCATACTCACATGGCTTCTAGATTTATGGGATTTGACGGGATGAATGACATCATCTCTGATTGGCACAAAATCTCAGATACCTCATTGAAGTTCTTCGATACGCAGAACTTCCGAAATAGATTGAGGGTAGATCAGATACATCCTATTACAGAAAAGCTTAAGGAGAGCAGGTTAGTCGAAGCCGTCAGTTTTCCTATGGCGGTTCAAGCTCCTGAATTGGTCTGAAATGTATAGCTTGATACAATACAGACACCAAGCAGATTCTTCTGCCTAACAACATGGTGCTCCTCTCTATTGATAGAGATTTTGTCCAGAATTCCCTCTGTATTCCAGAACAAGTGGAATACTCTGAAATGACTTACAGTCAGGCAGTCTCTGAATATTCAACGAAGAGACCCGTATGGAAGAGAGAGATCATGAAGTCATATTTTAAAGAACCAAAGAGCACCAAGGGCAAGTTTCCCAAAACATTATTCGGTGCAAACCTGAAGCCAGCGATCGTGGATATCCTGGTATTACTTCATAGGATTAGAGGTGAGAGTGAAGCTCTTAACTTTATCGAGCATCATTTCTTCCTAGTTCAAATAATTTTCTCCCAGCATCACTTCATTGATTGGGCCCTTATGGTGAGCGAGAATCTCTCAGACACCCTCAATAGAGCCAAGTTCTAGAATGAATTCTATATGTCTTTGGTTCTTCTGTATATTCTAGCTACGATTCAAATCTGGTCAGGGCTTCCTAGGTTAGAGGAATTTCTAGATGATGTAAAAAGCTATGAGTTTTTCCCTTCTATGCAACTACAAAATAGTTATACTGATTATCTCATAGTTAATGACGCCTTTACAATGAGATTGTGTAGGGAAATACAAGGTTGTTTGGAGAGGAGATTTTCTCCTGAAGCCATGGATTTTATAAGCCAATTCAGATGCTATTTTATTTAGTTTAGGGATTTCTCATATCTTCGTCTTGCAGGTTTTGATGACTTTCCTTTGAAGCTGCCCAGATACCCTACTGACATGATCGTGCTGATTGAAGTGATGAGGCAAGCACTCCAGGTGAATTTGATCCGTGCCGAAGCCAAGAAGAAAAGCTACAAATTCCCAATGACCATCGGAGCTTACAGTTGTGCGTCTTGGTCAGAGGCAAAGAATATTCTTAAGACATTCTCGAAGAGGTTTTCTTTGGAAACCTATGATGTTCTAAGGCCGCAATATGATCCAGTCAATTATGCCAGAGATGTCTTACAGATGAGTTGGGTAATTCATCATGTACCTGGTATTAAAGATCACTGGACTAATTGCAAAGATGACTTGGAGAGCAGGGAGAGATTCTACACCCGGTTAACCATTGAACAGATCAAAAGGTTCAATGTTAACATTATAGTAGAAGGGCTAGAAGATGATGGCAATCACCTATACAATGATACATATCTGGAGAAGATAAAGTTCACCCCTATCAGCTCTAACCCTATGCTGGGTCAAGCAATAAGTGATTTGTAGGCTTTGATGTGGGGTATTTACAAAAGAACAGTCCAATGGGTCAAATGGATTGCAGGCCGAAGGAAAAGGTCAGAAAGGAATCCTCTCGCTCAACGAACCCTGACAAAGGATACTTCTGATGTTGCAACCACTTCATCAGCAACAATTCCAATAGTTGCAAAAGGATCAACTCAACCATCGAGAGAAGGCGACGAACCTCCTGAGAAGACTTTTCTCTTAGAGAAGACCTGTGGAGAGGGTCCTCTTCCAGATATCGGAGCCACTGAAGAAGTAGTCTTGAAAGATCCAATCAAGTCCATAGCCAAGCTCCCCAAAGCTACAGAGTCTGAACAGCTAGCTAGAGCTATTGTTGTGGATACTCAAGCCGGGCCCTCAACTTAAGAAACTCCAAGGTGGGTATCCCCTGTCATAGTTGAAGTAGGAGAGGATAGCCTTAGTACTTCTACTACATAATCAGATAAAAGGGGTGGGGAGCAATAGGAGGTTGCTCAAGTTGTTAAATTAATTTCCTCTTCACCCACTTCAGTGAATCCATTCACTTCCCAACCTAAAGCTACTCCTGTGCTCATAAGGAAGTTGTTCATTGAAGAGTTGGTTTCTGCCAACAAAGTTACCAGCGCAGAGTCATGGATATAAAACACTCTAGAGTGCAAAAGGAAGAGGGTGGGGGAAGGAAATCCCAGCAAAGACACTCTATCACATGCCTTTCAGCCCAAGGCCACTACAAGCAAGCAGAAGAAAGTGAAGATGATGTCTACTCTGGGTCATGATTCTGAGACTGGGCATTTCACCATGGAAGTAGCTAAGCCCACTAAGGAGGGTAGACTCAAAGATATGACGGCCTCAGACTTTTAGTTGCAGTCATTTGATATGGGATTGGCTCGCCATGATACCAAGGTGGACTTGTGGAAATCCAGTAATGTAGTGATAGAGGAAGAGCTCAAAGATCTCAAGACTTTCAAAATTCAGCTTAAGGCAGAAGTGGCTCAACTAACTGACTTCATCAGATAGCTTCTCACTCCTATTGAAAGTGCTCCCAGCACCCAAACCTCTTTTGATCCCAGTGCTACGGAGAACCAAGCCATTTTGGCTCAGTTACAAGAAGATCAACATTATGGGAAAATTGGCAAAAGGTGGATTGAGAGGCTCGAGTTCGAAGGCCTAGCAATTATTGAATAGCTAGGTAATACTCTTCTAAGGCTGGAAACAAAGAGGAACAACATTGGTAAGAATTTGTAGACTCTCATGATAGAAAGAGTAAGATGCCAGGAATGCATAGTCATGTTGCATGTGGCAGTGAAGATGAAGACTAAGGAAGCCCTAAAGGCTAAGATTCTATAGAAGGGAGATGAGCCTTTGATCGAATGGCTCCAAAGTCTGGAGTTTAAAATTGAGATGATCATTCAGGCTAAAACGGGATTACAACAAATAGATGTTAAGGTCCAAGAAGAACAAAGTAAAGATTTTAAACTCCTCTTAGGACTTCATGCAGAATCACAAACCAGTGGTCAAGGCAAAGAAATGGTTGGAGTTGTAAACATGCATAAGTCATTCATAGATTATCTGCATAATTTAGCGGAGCAGTCTTCTTCTCATCTAGATAAAGCGCCAGAGCTCCAACAATTGAGTGGATGCATCTTTAGAGCTATGGAGGAACTGAAAGATCAGACAAAAGAAATCAAGACTCTAGCCAAAGAACATTCCAGATGGCTCATCTGTTACACCAATATCCACATCAACAGACATGAAGAGCTCATCCAAGTCATCACCGCTATAACCGCCTATAGGGACAAATTAGATAAGGGGAAGGAAACTGAATCTTAGATACATTCCCCCTTGTGCTATTTTTGTTAGTTTTATAATGGACAAACCTTTGGTTATCATTTCTGATTGGGGAAGTTGAATTCAAACATTCCTTTTGAGTTAGATTTGTAATCTGTGTTCGAACTAAATTTCTGTATTATGATTTGATACAGCTGATTAAGGGGAAAACCAGTTGTTATCCTAAATTTTGGGAATTTTCATGCAATATAGATCGATTCATTATCATTTCATTATTAATCTTCAGTCTTGCATCTGCATTTTTAGTAATTGTTCATTCCTTACCAGTTTTGGGAGTTAATCTGATTGATGAGATCTCAGAATTGGTTAGATTTAGAGTTGGATTTACTTCACCTGAGCTATTTCCTTTCTAGGCTTAGCTTGGTTTACCTCTCTTGCTCTCGGGTTAAGAGCATACCTCTGTTAGATTAGGAAAGATCAATATTCATTGAAGATCATTCATATAAGGGAGTTGTACCTTCAAGTCTAGAGGGAAAATAGGTTTTCAAATAACCATTTCCCAACTATTGTATTCAATTGTTCTTAAGCATTTTTGGGTGTTTTAGAGTTACTTTCAAAATAATAATTTGTTTACCAACATGACCCTTCTTCATCTTTGAAGGTGCTTTCTCTTACTTTGAATGAGGAAATGATTAAAGCCAGTAAAAGTGAATAGAATGATGAAATTAAGTTTTTCCATTAGTATACTTAAGTGAAAAACATGATAAAGGTCATCGGTAAAGGCATACTCAATAGAGAGCACACTGCATAACCGATGAGATGACAATGCTTGTCGTAAAAATGCTAGGCATAGAATTTCCTGACGAACACTATCAAAGTGTTGAAATTGACGATAAAGCATAAAGGACATCACTGACGAAACATCGCTGACGGATCCAAATTAGTCACTAACTTGACAGTACAGTTTTATGGACATCACTGACAAAGCAGAAAAAGGCAAGGACACTGATGGATCAGAAACCCAATAGAATGACAGAGCAGCTCGAGAATCAGAACCAAAAGTCAGTTATGAAACCCGCAAAAAGTGGATCTAACTTTCCATGTCAGATAAAACATTGTAATTCTATTTATAGAGTTTTAATTTGTTTTAAATAATTACTTGAGGGTCAAGAAAGTATATAGTAAATGTTTTAAATCATCCTAATGGATCTAAAACATAACTAACTAAAGATCAAGGTCAAGTTGTGGACCTAGAAACTAGTATATATAGATGTTCAATCATTTGTAATAAATAGAGTTGACAAATAATTGTAGCCACGAAGAGCATCTAAGTAGCAGAAGTGAATTCATGCAAAGTTCATAAATAGATCATATCAGTTCTCAAGAACATAGACAAGGCTACCGATGAGCAGAGACAAGGTATCATTCAATCACTCAAGGTGATTACATAAACATTGTAAGCTTTATAGGATATGTTATCAGCAATTAGAGAATGATATACTATCAGATCAATTTTATAATGTAGTTGCATTCTAACAAGTGCATCACATCAGAAATCCTTTAGTAGAAGGTGGACTTAACAATTCTTAATAAATCTCTTAACAGAGTGCACACCTAATGTTGTTGCTAAAGCTTCAAAAAAAGTAGATCCTAACAGGTCTCCACTCTAATACTCCTAACAGGGTAGATCATCAAAAGTGATCAAATTGTAAGCCTTAACCAGCTCCCATCTTATCTGCAGATAGTGAATTTTGTGGGTGAGATCCCCACCGCAGTTTTTACTTCCTAATAGGAGTTTTTTGCGATATCATATCTTGTGTTATGTGTTATTTACTTTCATGTATGTTTCTTTAATGTTTACACATGTAAAGAACTTATGTTATGATTTCACATACATAAAGAAAGATGAACAAATAGATAGGTGAATATACAAATCTGATGACACAAAGGTTAATAGGCCAATCACATAAAACATTTTAGAGGTACTGATTCACCCCTCCCCTCTCAGTACATCATTCCAGTAATTCCAACAATTGGTATAAGAGCCAAGTCTCTCTTGAAAAGCTTAAAGACTTAAGAGAAAAAATCAAGACAATGGAAAAGTACAGACTAGACAAGACTATTGAGAATGAGCAGTTGCAAATTTAGATTTACTATGAGCAGTACAAAGAGGCGCGAGAGTAAGCATGAGAAATTTACTTGATGAAAGAAAGATTATGACAAGTAGGCTTAATGAAAAATATTATCAAGAGGAGGAGATCCTGGATTACTTCAACTCAACTGAATCAACAACAAGAAAAGCATTAGACACATCAGTAGAAGAGATCACAAGTCTACAAGAGGTCAATCTAAATCTGACGGAGAAAATAAAAATTTTGTAAATTGGTCAAGAGACTCAGATGGTAAAAATGATTGATGTCATGAATGATTCAAGAAAAGTTGAATCAGAGAGAACATTGGCTATTGATGATAGGAGGAAAAACATAGAGAATCTACAAGAAAAAGAATCAGAGATTCAAAGACTTACTGATCATCACCATGAGATTACCAATCAGATTATTCTTATGAGTCAAGAGGCAAACAGATTAAATACTAAACTCATTGAAAGAATATAGATCATCGGTGAGCTAAGAGAATAAAATGAAAAGCTAAAGCATGAAGTCAGAATTCAGAATCAACACAATGAATTAATCAAGAAAGCTGAAGATAGCAATAAAAGAATGGATGATTTTCTTCATGGACAAAGAAGAGTCAACAAATACACAGGTCTAGGGTACGTCGACAATGGAGAATCATCTAATCAATCAAATCAAAGGAATGCTTATGCAACTCCTAGAACCAAGAAGTTGTCATGCAATCACTGTGGAAAACCATGCCACACTTCAAACATTTGTAGAAACAAAATGAAAGGTATTCCTCAATTGCAATCTACTTTCATTGGTAATTGTTATAAATGTCACAAGAAAGGACACAAGGCACATGAATGCAGATCCAAGGTGACAAATCCAAAGAAGGAAACCTACATGGACAAGTATTATCCTACCTACAAAATGAATGGACATACACATCAAGAGTGTTGGAAAAAGAACAAGAAAGCATGTACACCAAAAGAAACTGATAATGGCTATAAACCAACAAGAACCGGTAACTCATATGTTTGGGACTATAACACATGGGTAAACTGCACAACATGTGGAAGGTATGGTCATATTTATACCAACTATATGATAAAATGGACTAGAAGACCAAGAGGATGGACCAATCCAGGTATGACATGTTTACATTGTCATAGGGTTGGACATGTGATAAAAGACTGCAAAGACCGACTGACAGACACAAGCACTTATCCCAATGGAAACACCATTGATGACATCAAGAAGATGAGAAACAAGATGTGGAGAAAAGCTACAAACATTGAAGGTGCTGGAACAAGCAATGCAAATGATGACACCCCATCTAATGGATCTGGTGGCATCACTATTCCCAACTAAGCTGCACAAGTAAGTATGGAACTGCATTATGACAAGTTATATTATGCATCGGTTCCATTACACATTGATAATATTGACAAAATTAGCATTATTGAAGATGCACTATATTGTTACTTGTAATATTATTGAAAAACAATTCCATCGGTAAATGGGTACCAATAAGCATCGGTAAACACACACAGTAAAGTTGACACTACATACCAAAATGTATCAGGCATTACACAAAATCCAAGTCGCTAAGTGTAACTGACAGACATCGATGATCTTTGAGCCGACAGAGGTTGTCGTTTCCATTTTACCAACAATCATCGATGAAATCACCAAAGCTGCTAGCTACTCTGAAAATTTGTGCCTACACCAATGATGTTATTTATGCCCCAACTGACAAACTTAGTCTTTGTACACCAATGAGTTGTTGGGAATTAATGACAACTTAGGGCACAAAAAGTTATAAAAGCATGATAGAAGAACTCATTTCGCACCCACAATTTTTGAGCAACAAAGCAGAGCTAAGCAGAGTGATTGAAGAACAGATTGAAGTGTGACCTCAACAAGATTCAAATACGACTCAATAGATTCACGATCAATCACAGAGATTTAGTAAGTACCTACAATCACTGAACGCACTATTTAAATTATAGAAAACCCTAAATTTCAAAATACGATGGCATCTACTTCAAGAACAACAAAATTGAAAGAGGATAAGAAGAAAACAGTTAATCTTATTAGCAATAGTACTTGTTTTGAACCTAAATACAAGTTATACCCAGAAATTGCATCGCAACCTTATGATTCTGGAGCATTCTCCAGAATCCCACCTAGGGTTTTGCTGGTAGAGGACGTAAGGTCCTATATACATTGCAAGATCTCAAAATTAGGAGATCTAGACCTAGATAATTCCTATAAGGCACTATGTGATGAAACTGGAAACTTGAAAGAAGAGCACAAGCATTTGGAAGTGAAAGGTCTGACAAATGCATTACACTTTCCTAGGGTTTTTAAGACCCAATGGATACAGATAGTTCTTATCAGAATGCATAACCAGACATTGTGTCTTGATGAGCCTAAACGAATAACAAAAGATGTTATTCATGTGGTTACTGGATATTCCACAACCGACAAGCCAAAATCTCACAAGAACCCATCCATGAAAGAAGTAGAAAAGTTAACATGTGCAAAATTAGACAAAAGAGGTCTCAAGGTTAGCACCATCACTGATGAGGAACTCAAGTTTGGTGCATGTGTGGTAGGATATAAAATCTTTCAGGCCAGCAGAATGAACAACATAGCAAGCACTTCTATGAGCATAGCCTACAAGATCATCAAACTAGGAAAGAAGATGGATCTTGTAGAAATATTGCTAAATCATCTTGAGGAGAACATGAACACCATAAGGTCATCAAGGACAAACACTTGTAAGTTTGGTTCTCTTATTATGTGCATATTCTTTTACTTTGAAGAATACTTTCCTTCCATAGGAAAAGTAGTATGGGACATAAGAAAACCAGTCACCATACAAATATGTGAGCACATAGAATCATTAGGTACAGATTTTGATGACTTAATGAATGAGTATTTCAAAGGATTCAAGGAAAAGATGCAAGCAAGAACAAGAATACTAGAGAGTTTGATAGAATAACACAAAGATGATATATGTTTTATGGTCGATACTGATTTTACTTATATCAAACCAATAGTACCTATAAAATCTTGGCTATCACCATTGGATTATGAAATCCAAATAGGACAAGCTACAAAATGCATCAAGGCACTGTTGAATGAACCATTGGACATCAAGCAACCAAGATTTGGCACTTATGAAGAAGCCAAACCAAAAATCAAGTCAGATCTTATTGTCAAGAAAATTGTAAACAAGAAGAACAAAATGGTAAAGGACTTAACCAAGAAATTTGCAATTATTGAAGAAGGTGAAGAGGAAAAAAAAGGAAAGGAGGAAGAAACCGAGGGCCAGTCACCCATTGGTGAAGATATAGAAAAGAGTGATTCAGAGGCTACACAGTCAGATTCACCACCTCCTCCTCCACCTAAGAAATCAAGGACAACAACTTCTTCAAGGACAAGAAGCAAAACAGTAAAGGAAGCAACTCCTTCACCATTGAAGAAAGGGAGAGTGAGAACCTACAAGAGGAAACCAGTCTCACCAAAGGGGAAACAAACCAAAAGGAGGAAGTTAAATTGAATAAGAGAAGATCTAGATGACTCAGCTATGGATGAAGCTGACATAGAAGTACAAACAGGGAAAGAAGCCTTGTTTCCTAAAACCATTGATGAAACATGTAAAAACATTTTAGAATCACAATCTATTTTAGATCCTAACACTAGGAAATGGTTTAAATTGATATAGAGGATCAAAATAAAATTGAAGATGCTATAATAGCTAAAATGTGCAAAAATAATTATGTTCCACTTCAATTCAAGGAATATGAAGTACCCAAGGAACTGTCGGATAGATTGTCTGCAAGATGGACATTTGTACTTCATCAGGAAAAATAGATAAGAGAAAAAGTACTTGCTACTCTTATGCCTTCTGAATCAAAGTAGGAAGAGATAGATGAAATGATGAAGAAATATGCAAAGGAGTTATCTCCCAAAATGAGAGCATACAAATTTCTTCAAGGGAAGATAATTGAGCTAGATCAGGAAAGCATCAAGAAGTGGTGTAAAGTACTCAAAAATCCAACTCAGGAAGCTAGCTCAAAAAAAGAACACATCATCATCAAAGATGCACAGAATGATTCATAAGTTGAATTGGATAGAGAAGAGAGTGATACAACAGGCCACAAACATACTGAAGTTGCAGATGAGGTATGGCCCGACACTACTCTTGAAAAAACTCAGAGTGAAGAAAGCCAAATTCCACCAAGCCCAACTCATATTGACTTGGATGATGAAGCAGAGGTTACCAAAGAAGAATTGACCATAAAAAGTAACATATATGAGGATATCAATGATGAAACATAGTTGGATAATATCATTAATGACATTACTAGAAAAGACCTTGCAGAAGACGTGCAAAAAGATGAAGATGTCACTATTGCACAAGGTGATACCGATAGACAGGAGACACTTACTGACACTGCAGAGGTAAACACTCCGACCAACATGAAAATATTGATAGAAGCTATTGAAATTAACTCTAGTGAGGAGAAATCATTTAAGAAAGATGAGAACATACCCAAGGACACGGGTAGTGATGAAACTAAAGATGCATCAGACACACAAAAGGATACAGACACTGAGATGAAGGATGCAACCGACACTCAACAAAAGTTGTCTATTGAAAAAGATAAAGGAGAAAATACTAACAAAGATAAAACATTGAGAAAGGATGAAGAAAAAGAAAAGAGTGAAGAAGTTAAGCAAGATGACAACATGAAGGAAAATGAAGAAAAATTTGTAGATACACCCAAGGCCACTGAAGAGACATCTTCACACAACCAATAGGTGGGCTCTGAATAGAAGAAACAAGAAGCTTCATCTTCTCGACCTTCACCTACCATATCAATTCAATCTCAAGATTTACAAATGGTAGTTCACCAATACATCTCCCAACAGAAGAAGAAGAAGAAGAAAGTAATAAACAAATACATCTTGGCTGTCACACTTGATGAGGTGATCGAAATACCCAAGTGGGATGTATCAACTTTAGATACTGAAACACTTCAAAAGTTTGGAGTGATATGTCAAAGAAAAGCCATAAAGGAGAAAATGAGAAAAGCACATAGGGAAGCCCAAGCACTTGAAAAAGCTAGGGATATACTACATCAACTTGTTCCTAAGGTAAAATTTGAAAATGACACATCAGTCATGGAACAAATTGTAGTTCTTACCGATGCCATTACTACTGAAAGTGTAGATGCAGAGCAGGCAATAGAAGAACAGGTAGAGAAGAAGTATCAACTCAAACTAGTTGAGAAGATAAGCCAAGAAGTGGCAGAAAACAAGGTAAATCTCTTTGAATTAGAAATTCAATTAGAACCAATGATTGCAGAAGCTATTACCTTAGTTCAAAAATTGTGCACACTTGACAATTTCACAAAAGAGAATGGTGAAAAGTTGTCCCAACTAGATTTAGATCTGACAACAAGTGCACAAAGTTTAACCTCTAATGCAAATACAATAAAGCTGCATCATGACAAGATCATAGAGGTAAACATGTTAAGACAAGAGATATGGGATGTAGAGACATAGTTTAGAAATGAGGTTACCGAGCTATAGGCTCACATTCTACCAAACCTCACTACTCTGCAACAACACATTACAGATGCAAGAAATCTGATCTCGACCCCGGAGATGTCTGTGGTAGACAACATCTATGATATGCATGTGAGGATATCACTTGAGCATATGGCTCTTGAAAATTTTAAGGAGAAATGGGAGAAGATGATGGAGGAAATCAAAGCTTCACACTCTCACATTTTTGACAAGTTGTAAGTACCTTTGCCCTTATTATCAAAAAAGGAGGAAAAGGATATGTATGTTGTATGTACAACGCTAATAAATATGTAAAAATTGATATGTACAATATATCAAATATCAAAAAAAGGAAACAAAAAAGGGAAGGCAATTATATGTACATAAACTTACACTTACCGGTATATGCATATGGGGAGTCATTTCATGACTAAAAGAAAAATGACTAAGGATGAAGTATACATAGGTGTACATACTAATACATTAAGTATGTTGCACATTATTTTTTGATACTAATGTCAAAGGGGGAGGTTGATGACATTAAGTTTTTCCATTAGTATACTTAAGTGAAAAACATGATAAAGGTCATCGATAAAGGCATACCCGACAGACAACACACTACATAACCGACGAGATGACAATGCTTGTCGTAAAAATGCTAAGTATAGAATTACCCGACAAACACTGTCAAAGTGTTTAATCAACGACAAATCATAAAAGACATCACCGATGAAACATCGCCGACAGATCCAAAGTCACTAAACTGACAGTACAGTTTTATGAATATCGCTGACAAAGCAGAAAAGGCAAGGACACTGATAGATTGAAAACCTGACAGACTGACAGAGCAGCCCGAGCATCAGAACTGACAGTCAGTTACGAAACCATAGTATACTTAGATCAGTGCCTTATCCATTGGGTAATACCCTCAATTTACAACCTCTGGTATGAAAAACATAAAAATGCGACTAACTCAAGGCTTAGATTATTATTGCATTATAGTAACATCAGTTCATGTAAACCAAAATTAGACTTCTTATAATGATCCTTATGTCAATCTTATGAATTCATGAATTAATTTTCAACATTTAAAATGATCCTTGATCAAAGCTTAGAATTAAAACATACACATATAAATAATATGCAGTGAATTGAATAAGAACTTTGAATTATTGAATTCACAACTCATAAAACCAACACAGAGGAGAGCACCAAATCTGGACAATATTTCAATAAATTTAGAATCATTGTCTTCATATATTGATTTTCTCACTAGAAATAATATGCAATAGGAAAAAACTCCAATACTAAAAAAAATCTAATTTCTTTGTATATTGTTATGCTAGACTCATTACATATGTTACACTTGTCTGAGTTTGAAATAACTCTATTGAATTTTTAGACAAAATATCTCATCCCCTTCCTAAGTGAACTTGAAAATACTTTTATAGAACAAGGATTGCAAAAAGCTACAAATCACTTAGGGAAAAAACAATTAACTGCTCAACAACAAAATCCTGGGAAAAGCGCCACCAACTAACCAATTGAAGAAAGCCAACAAAAAGATGACTAGAGATGTAATATATCTGTGGCAACAAAGAATTCAAGTTTTGATATACAATAGAAAAATCTTTCTCTTGTACCACACTCTGTCCATCAACTTGACATCAATGCTATCTGAACCCATGCCCTTTCAAAAGATTTGATCAGCATTTGACTTCATCTTCATATTTCTCCAATGACCTAGTGCTCATGGTAAGATAGTCAAATTCTCTTAACAAATCCAGCCAATCATCTATCACCACTTGTATGCCACCCTTCAAACACTCGTTGGCTCTAGACATGTGAAAACATCTCATTTTTTCCCTGGAAAAGTCGCGATAAAAAACTTGGACATGTGGCACCCAATCGCTAGCTCTCTACTAAAATGACAGTTCCTTATAATAGCCCGTGACCTAGTGACAAGCCATTAACAACTCTATCTCTAGCTCGCAACTGTCAACATTTATATTAGCGAGCACAACCTAAGATCTTGTGACCAACATCCTTTATTACCACCAAAACCTCATGTACAACTCATCGATTAGAAGCACCTAAATCCCAAACCGTCGTGGGCTAGCGACCAGATCCTTCATTCAAATCAACTTCCACGTGGAAATTGCTCATTAACTCTTTGCTCCATGCACTAACCACTTAGTAACCCTTGCGACCTCATGACAAGTAACCCCTATTTTTAGTCACCATCTCTCTAACCTTTTATGTTATCCCCCATAACTGCCATGAACTAGAGACAACCACTAATTTATCCTGGACAGGTGGCAGTCACTTTCTAGCTCTCCAACCTATGAACAAATTGTGAAATCAACCCAAGAGATAATGAGAACCATGAAACTTAACCCATATTACCTCCACATGGAAATTTCTCTCTAAATCTCTAGCTCGATAAGAAAATTCATTTTCATCCCGCAAGATAGTGACAAAGAAAAACAAACCTTTAGTTTATATAATTTCAGATATGTGGCAATCTATCGCTAACTTGTGATCTGACAATACTTAACTGCCAACCCCTTACTCACCATCTCATGACCTAAAAATGATAACATTAAGCTCTCTCGAGACCTGGTGACAACTAGAAACTTAACCGCTTACTGTTTAATTGTGAGCTCGAGGCTTGAAAATATTAACATGAGTATGGCTCTCGACCTCGCGGAAAAACAAAAACTTAATCACTTGCTAGCTCGTCGTTCATTACTTCACACTACCTCAAACTGCCATGACTTGGTGACTAACCATTTCATAACCGCCACACTAGAGATTCCATTTTTTCAGAGCTTTGGGAATCGCCTACTTGTGCTTCCATTCCGGAAAAAAGGATTTTTATCTTTCAGGAATCACCTACTTGTGCTTCCATTCCCAAACACTTCGCACTTCAAATGCCCCTTTCCCAAATAAAGGATTTTAAAATTTCAGGATTTGCACGTCCATGCTTCCATTCCTTACCAAAGCATGACTTAATCCTAAAAATGAACTTTTAGCTGAACAAAAGTATTTTAGAACCAATTTTACACATAAGGACTAAAATAAGGAAACAAATATTCAAAGTCAATGTAGGGTCTCCTAAATAGGTGCAAAAAGGTATTTCTTATGCCTTCACCAAATTTTCAACATGGTAATCTTAACAAAACTAAGAGTTCCAACAGTGGCTCTATCTGGGTATGTATGCCTCTTGTAGGAATAGAAATATCTCAGAACTCTGGGTGAAGTAGACCACACCAACTTCCATAGAGCTTATTCCACTTTCAAACAAAAATCAAACCAAACTCTTATTTGGTGGCCCCGGGCCACCAAAAAATTGAACACCAATACCTTTGTTTATCAAAAGTATGATTCTCATCAACATGTGTGAACAACAATCTGAAAACACTCCTATATACATACTCATATTAAACCGGCTAGCAAGGAATTGAAATATCTGATTTAGCTTTGTGCATATTTTCATGCCCAAATTTTACAACCAAAAACACACTAACATTTTTTTTAGCATGTTAATTTTACTAAAGTTATATGTTGATAAGGGTCAAGTGTTTACCATGTTCACTATTGAGGTTACATCATCGATGGATTTAATAAATTCCTAAGAGTATCTGGGTAAAGTCGATTGGGGTCGAGGAGAATCATGACAAGTGCCAACATCCCTCGATATAGTTACTTAACATGGTTCGACTAGGTGTCCACACTTAATTAGGTTCAATTATCTCAATATGATTTATTACCCTTGAATGAGTTTATTAACAAATTTCAAATATTATGGCAATTTTAATTACGTTAATTAAATTATTCCTTCCTTAGGATAATTGACGCATTGATTGAAATAATTAATATCGTCGTACTTAATTAATTTTGATAATATGTAGCTCTTAACCCTATTAATAGAGTTTGATAAAATTTATTAAACCTATCATTCCTAATTATAGTTAAGTTGAACCCTTATGTTGAATCAACATTTAAACCTAACATACATATAGTCTATTCATTTTAATCAAATCATATTATTATTGTCATTATTTTTTAATTAAACCTAATTAAAATAATATCGTAAATTCTTTTATTATAAATCTCATTATAACAAATTACTTTACTATGCATAAGTCAAATTGCTAATTACATCCCGTTACCATAAGCCATTAATATTCAATCTAATTCCAATAATTAAATATTTTTATCAATCCAAATAAAATTACTAATTAGTTTCATCAATTAAATTAATTGAAAGATTTAAGCAAGCTTAAGCTTATTAAATTATTCGATTATATTACCCTAGGACTTCCAATAAATTTCTCACAAGGGTGAAATATATCACTTCATAATAGGCCTATAAATAGCCTTATTAATTTAATTGATTAACATATATCTTCTACCTAAAACTCATTTTAAAACAACTAACAGATATCCCAAAGTGACATGTTTAAATTTACATCTTCAATTTCATGTTTTAATAATTCTTAACTAAAAGTTAGCCCACTTAAATAAAAGAAAGTGAGGAAATGATTTCCCACTAAAATTTTAAATTTCAATTGCACTTATTATTATATTGTTTTATTTTTTCTAACCCAAGTAGGGTTTCCTCAACAAAAGAAAGGGAAATGAGTCTCTCTCTCTCTCTCTCTCTCTCAAAACCCTAACCCTAACCCAAAATTAGGGTTTGGGGAGGATTTTACACTCCATTCTTTTCTCCCTTCTCAATCATATTTTCTTTCCTTGCTTCTAACCTTTTTTTTTGTTTTCTTTTGTGTGTTTATGTGCAGGTTTGATGTATGATTTGCAATGGTGGAAGAGTATGCAACTATACACACACACACACACACACATGTATATCTTATTGATGAATCTGTGTGAAGGTCAAGTGTATCCCTCGACATTTTTCTCTGTTTTAATTATTTTATATAAAATTTGATGGGGATGGTTGTGAGCTCCCCGCATACCCCACTGTCGTGGATTACATAAGGCTCGCCCGTGGCGGGTTATCGCTCCCTACGACCCCACCATAAATAGTGACCTTTTATCAAAAGTATGATTCTCATCAATATATGTGAAAAACAATCTGAAAACACTCCTATATACATACTCATATTCAACCAGATGGCAAGGAATTGAAATATCTGATTTAGCTTTATGCATATCTTCAACTTCACAAGTTGGTACAACCGTCAAGACATTTGGTTCCTCAATAGATTTTTCATATAAAGGATAGAAACCAAATGCAAACCTCTCTCATAAAAATTGTGGAAAAGGACTGAGTGATCTACATCCATATCTTCATTAAAAAATGCATCAAAATCCTCATAAAATTAACTGTCCTCTTCAATGCCACAAAAATCTTCCTCAAAAGAAGACTAATTAGAATTTGAACAAGAACAATGTTCAACACTCACTAGTACAAAAACAACAATATGTGACTAAAAAATCTACTAAAAATTGTATATAAATGACTAAAATTAGTCACGTGACTATTAGTAGTTAATTTGCAGTCATTCATAATGTGACTAAATTTACTACTAAATGATTTAGTCATGAATTTAGTTACAAATTTAGTCACGGATTTAGTCACGTGACTATTAGTAGTTAATTTGCAGTCATTTATAATGCGGCTAAATTTACTACTAAACAATTTAGTTTCAGATTTAGTCAAGTATTTAGTCGTGGATTTAGTCACAAATTTAATCATTGATTTAGTCATATATTTAGGGATTAATATAGTCATAAATTTAGTCATATTAGGGCATAATGGAATTGAACCACCATCCTTCTACTTGTAAAGAAGGTGCTCTTCCATTGAGCTAGTACCCTTTAAAGAATAATCATACCATATATCCTATGTCACCCTTCCAACCTTCCAACAAAGACACAAATAAGATGAAAGTGAATAACATAATAGGTGTTGTAGCTAAGGGACAGGTTTGGATATGGACTATCATAAAGAGAAGTGAAGCACAATCATTTGATCAGCATATCTCAAAAGAAGATGATCCATTGACAAGAGACACAAAGTGTCAAGCTCTTGCCTAAAGTGTGGATAGTTTAGAGTAGGTGACTCGAGAAACACAAGCCTTGTGAAGTTCACCTTTTTTCAATGCTTCTATCTTGGACATTCCAAGATCCTTTTCCATTCTAGCTACCAATTTTCTTAACTACATACAAGGATCGAATGAAGTATGGTTACTAGACAATTCAAACAATCAATGAAATGATTGTGGACAAACCAAAATGAACAGTTAAAAAATTAATGATATATACAAAAAATTGATCATCATTTTTTTTTCAAAATATATACCACTTGTGTATGGTTTCAATAGAAATTTATTGTAAAAATAATCTACATAATATATTAAACAAGAAGAAATATCATAGAGCTTCAACTCTAGCTAACATTTTAAATGTGAAAACTTCTTTTGCAATGGCAATGACATTGCAATCTAGGTAAGGACAATTAAATTTATCCAAGGTCAATTCCCTATGTGAACTTTTAGAGACAAAAATAAAGAAAAATAATGGGAAACAAATTTTTTTTGCAGTGATGTTATTCAATAGTAGAATAAGAAAAACAATAGTGAATTATGAACCTCCTAAATATATAATCGGTAGATGATTTCAATCACTCATTCCAATCAAATTTTGCATGGAATAGAAGGATTTATTCTGACATCCACTAAGTATTTGTTTAGTCATTATTGGAAGATACTTTAGGAACATTTCAGAGGTCCTATTATTTGTATCCGCTCAACATATGAATAACAATGATGAATTTGAATCCCACGTCAAATCTCATAAAACAGTATAAGAGTGTTCTTGCTAATAATTTGAAGCCCACTCTACTGAGAAATCAGATATTGTGGGTCGATGCTTTAGAAAATATCATTATGTATTTTACCGTATCAAAATCTAGTGTTCATATACTTCATTGATAATGGGAATAGATATACTTATGGTATGGTACTCATTCAATCCAAGGTGTCTCTTTATTGAGCTTGGGTTCCACACTATAGATTGATGACCTCCAAATCATTAAATTCCACTGTGTTTCCTTGATGAAAAGTAAATTTTATCCAATTTTGGCAGGGGGTGCTATCTACTCATAAAAAATAGGTATCTTCCAAAGAGGCTTTTAGTACAAAAAAATAGTTCAATGACTTGTGATATGAACCCCTCCCATAAACAAGAAAAAATATTACAACATAGGGATTCCAACATACATTTTAAATAGGAGCACAAATTGAGAAAATACCCTAAACATATAAACATACATATAAAATAAATTTTAAATTCCAAATGTAAAAGCAAGAAAGAAAGCATGACAAATTTTTAAAGGTGAAGAATTACCTAAAGTGCTCATAAGAAAAGTTTTATTAGAACCACCCTTAAGCCATACACATGGATTAAAATATTTTGTACCTTTTCAAGTCATATGAAGTCAAAATCAAATGAGAAAACAACTGTAATCCCACACATATTCAATAAATAACATATAAACTAAATAAAATTTCAAGATCTACACTCAAAATTTGTATCCTAGTTCAACTTCATATTATTGAATCCAAATTGAGCAATTTATATAAACCAAAAACTTCAAGTGTACTCCCTAATAGAAGAGCTGAGTTAGGGTGTAAACTGCATAAAAAAAGGACTTGCTGACAATTTAAAAATAGAAATCCTCCTTTCACTGGAAAGAGACAATCCACCCTGTTAAATGTTCATTGTGTGTAGAACTAAAAATCTAAGAATTGGCAAGCAAGTCAAGCATTGAGTTAAAAACAACTCATTGTTATACTTTTGCATTTGAGGAATGTGTACAAAACATGTGAACATGGAGATTATTAATATCAACAATGTTCAAAGTTGAGAACCATGAAGATCTAAGAATACTATGATATGCAAAATGACAATGATGTGTTCACTGTCAATAGACAGTAATGTTGAAATCAAGGTGGGTCACTGTTAGAAGGGGGCAAAATGA
Organism: Thuja plicata; assembly: GCA_018584345.1. Lineage (NCBI taxonomy): Eukaryota > Viridiplantae > Streptophyta > Pinopsida > Cupressales > Cupressaceae > Thuja > Thuja plicata. The sequence continues at coordinate 1,153,644 of MU223230.1, read as the reverse complement.
AGGAAAATTATGAGATGGATGTTTAGAGATAGTGATTAGAAATGGTCTAAAACACAATGATGGTGAATAAGAGCCAGGATAGTGAAATGACTGTAATGAATAAAGTCAAGCATGAGTGCAGTGATTGCTTGAACTGCAATCAATGTGATAAAGACTAATTTTTAATTGATCACAGTGATTTAGAGATCAAATATTGTGATAGGAAACAATAGAATAGAAGATTGCAATTTTTGAGGACTTTGGAAAGGTTATAACACGAAGGATGATAACTACAAGAAACAAAATATGTTGAAGATAATCATGCAAAGTAGATACCAGCGTTGTCAAGGAAGAAATGCCTTGTATTTTTTAAGAGGAACACATGATACACGGATGGTATCCATGATGGGAAGCTTGTGGAAGTCAATGAAATGAGGATGACAAAGATCATACCATGGTGTAGAAAGCAACAAGGTCATATCAGTCAAGTGTAGTGTTAGCCCTTTTTACACAACATGTATTGTGAAAGATATCACAAGTGATTTTCATGAAACTAAAAGCATGGTGATAGTCAAAATAAAGGTTGTAGAGTGATATTATTTTACCAAGCCTAAATGAATCACAGTTTTGATCTTTTTATGACACAATAAAATGGAGATACATCATTTTTATCATGTTATGATGTAGTGGTAGTGGTATGCACTATTTTAAGAGGTTCGTATCCATTGTTACAAAGTATAGACTTGGAAATATCTAGGGGCCTTACTTTATCAGCCCTGTGCCTCAGAACAGTAAAGGTCGTTCATGCATGAATAGCCATTTTATAGATAGGGTTGATAGCCTACTATAGGGTCACAGTAGTGGAAATAATTTTGGAAAGGAGCACAACTTACATATTTACCACCAGCAAAGAACTTCATTAGCTTATCCACATCTTCTATTATAGTGGTCTCATAAAAAGATACTATGATCTATAGAATTGAGGGCATTGATTAAAGACCAAACTGAAACAAGACAATGAATAAAATTTCTTTACTTTAATAAATATCTTAAAGAAAAATATTTCATAAAACTTAATCATGCTATGTTCATCATTTCGAAGAAGGTAATTAGAGTTTAGTGATCAATTCCATACTTACAGTGTTGGAATCTATAACATGGACATTAATCTCCTCTTTAACAACAACATCCAAAATTGCCTTGGCATCATCACATTTGAACTTAACAGTGTCAATATAAAATTGTCTTAGGACTAACAACCTTTATTTTTCAATCTACAAATGATGTCAATCATCATCTACAAACCTGTTATCTTTTACAAAATTCTTGTCTATTATCCATCACCCTGCCCACACATTGTTATTGAACCACTGTCACCATCAACCACTCATTAGTTTGTGCATCATCCACCAAAAAAACATCATACCTACTCATACACCTTGGAATCATAGGAAACTTCCTTGTCAATCAACCTTACATGTCACCTTTACCAAAGATCAAATAAATGACCAAGATTTATTTATGTCTGTCACTATCTACATTCAAAAAACTGATCACAGTCTTGCACACATAAAATATCTTCAATAAAACACTTAGTGAGGTCCTTTCCTTCTATTTTTTAAGGTTTATTAGTGTGACAAAGGTCCACTCCAAACTTATAAACCCTATGCCAAGAATCAATCAAATAAGCAATGATCTGACAACCAATATGATTGTCCACATCATGACAGTTAACTGTAACTATGAAACCAACACTTCAAGAAACTATGAATCAGTTTGCCATGAAATTGAAGGATCATTGAAGGTTTTTTAATCCTTATTAAACTATTCTCACACTTGGAAACCATTAAACTTCAAATAGACTAGAGGAACAATTTAGATTATTGTCACAACATAGAAATTTCATTGTCACAATCCACTAGGGCTTCCATTTTCTCAAGGATACCAAACCATTCAAAATGAAACCAAATTAATTTCAAACCCTTAAGATTCTAATTTTAGAATATACAAACCTAAAAAATTCCATCGGGTACAAAACTATATATATTCAAACCCTTGCTAGTGACTCCATTAGAGAGGGTTTCAGAACAATTTATACAAAATCTACTCATTCTTTCACTTCAATCAATAACCATTGCTTAAACTATGTTCAAAAGGAAGTTAAATCATGACTTTATAGATTCCAATTAGTTTTATACTACATTCAATCCATTTACATGTACAAAAATGCTTGATAACAACAAATAACATGACAATATATAAAGACAATTAAAAAGGATTGAATACAAAACAACAAAATATTCAGTTAACCCGTGTTCCAACTATAGTGTAATCTTCATTGATGGAGACTGACCACCATTTCTCTATTTATTCATCCACATTACAATCATCTCATTGAATTTTACATTTCAAACACTCGACTGTCATTTTTCTGCAGAATATCTATGACAGACAGAGGTGTAAATGCTTGACCTTCTATACACCCTCCAACTTTCACATTGCCCCCTTTCATTCGACTATTACAAGGAATTTATAAAATTATTAGTCAGTTACAGACCCTTCAACTTCCTAACCATCCTTGGACTGACCATTAACAACTTAAGGTGCAATATTTGCAAAATTTGCAATTTTGCAAAGTTGCACTTTTGCAACTTTTTAGCAATTTTGCATTTTGCTACAAATGGCTTCAGAACTTTTAATGAACCCTTAAAATACACCTAAATGGACATCACTAACATTTTTTACTTCATTTTCCCCTTCCATGGGAACATTTACATCATTTTGACTATTTGACCAATCTAGGTCCTAAATGGACAACTAGGACAACTTTTACAACTTGGCTTCGCATAGCCTTACACTATTGTTCCAATTGACTCAAATGACTTTAATACATCATGAATGACTCAAATGCAATTAAATTTATCATTTTATGAATTTTAACCTCATGGAACCTCCTTTTTCTAGGCCACTCTATACCAGAAAGCCCATTTGTGTGTCATTCTTGGAAGATGAACTGAAACTTGTCCAAGAAAGAATGGTGCACTTGTGTCATCATAGAAAATGGTACAATATATCTAAGAGTAGTTATTTCCCTTATTATAATGTTGTAGAAAAGGGTAACTTTTTTTGGCTACTAATGAGGAAAATGCCATTAAACTTGAAGAGAGAAAATGTATCATTATAGAGAGCATAAACATGATTCTAGAGAAATTACTAATTAAACTATTGCAAGATGCCTCCATCAATGAAGATTGTATTGTAGTTTTAATAGAGGTTAAATGAATATTTTCTTTTGTTTTGTATTCAGTCCTTTTTAATTGTCTTTATATACTGTCACATTATCTGTTGTTATCAATCATTTTTGTGCATGTAAATGGATTGAATACAGTCTAAAACCAATTGGAATATATAAAGTCACGAGTTAACTTCCTTTTGAACCTAGTTTGAGTAATGATAATTGATTGAAGTGAAATAATGAATATATTTTGTATAAATTATTCTGAAACCCTCTCTAATAGAGTCACCAGCAAGGGTTTTAATATATCTACTTTTGTACCTAATGCAAATTTTTAGGTTTTGGATATTTTGAAAGTATACTCTCAAGGCTTTGAAATTAACTTGGTTTGGTGTTGAATCTTTTGGTATCCTTTGAGAAAATGGAAGTCCTAGCAGGTTGTAACACTAAAATTTCTGAGTTTTGACAATGAAATCTAAGGTTTTGATTCTTATTGGTATTTAAAGTATTTGTAATGGCATCTAATGGTCAAGTAGGGTTGATACTACACTAAATAACCCATGTAGCATGTATGGAAGTGGATCTATGGAGGCATGTCACTAATCTTTGTGAATAACAGTCAAAACTACCATGAAATAAAAGTCACAAGAACAAAGAGTTTTGTTTTATTTGGAATTGATTTTGACCCAAGGATTCAAGGAAGTCTAAGATTGGTATTCATTAAATAATACTCTTCTAATTGGATAGCATGGAATTCACAAATGTATTTTTGGTACTAATAATGTAATCCACTGTTCATACTGGTAAGACTGTGATAGTCAGTTTAATAGAAGTTTATTTGTTAATGGAAGTTGTTTGTCCTCTTGAGACTATGATCGTGGTATAAAGATACATTTTTGTACATGAGCATATGGTGGATGTTCTAATGTTTCTTTGTTGTATTATGATCAATATTACATTACTGTGACTAATAACTCTCATTATAGACAATGAACTCTCAACTTGTGGTCAACAAGCCAGGGTAGTTTGGAAGGTATGATGAAATGACTTAGAAAAGTTTCTTGTTCAGTTTGAAGGAAATTTTTCCAATTGTGATTGGTTGTTGTGGTGCATTTTAAACAAGGATTTAGACATTGTATGGTGGTTATAGAACCAAGGCCTAATGGGCCTTGAAACTAATTTAGTAGCATGAAACAACACTATGAATGCGACCTTTGGAAGTAGTTATGATGAACTGGAGGATGTTTCTTTCCTAATGTGTGTATTTGATCATATTATGGGTTATAGACAGTTGTTTGGATCCTATGTGTAATAAGGGGTCCTAAGGTTAATTTTATGAAAGGGAGTTGTGCTTGGAAGGATGTGATGGTGAAAGGTCTTTGTCGCCTTGTAATATGAATGTTTCATTATGTTGAGTTTATTTGATTGGATATAATCTTGTTAAATGTCTCAAATCTATTAGATTGAGAAGCTAGAAATATGTTTGGGTTAATGAATACCCTATTTAATGGTCTTGTTTCCCATATCTCTACATCACTTTCATCCAATTGTACAAACTTGTAGACCTTTAATCATATCCCAACATTTCTTGACACCTGGAATCTATTGTACCATTTATACATTTCCTCCACAATGTTGAATATGAATCAAATTTGAAGGATGGTTGGTTGACAGAGCTCAAACTAACTACAACTGTATTATGTCACTAGCTAGATAATGGTTGGTCAACAGAGCTACAAGTAGTTTGAAAGTAATGTAAAAAACAAATGGACAATATCAATGTCACCATATAGATAATGTTTATTTTATTATTGATACTCAATCACTAATCTATGGATACTATACTATATAAGTTTTAATTCTATTAGAAATCAATCTTGATCAAACAAAGAGTGGGTTGATGATAAATATTTGTTGTTAATTGTTATTTGGGCTCGTATTGGAGTTATTCTTCTCAAGTTTCTTGGGGGTAATCATAATTTTATCTAGACTTCTAGTACATGGATGTTGTGTTTATATTGTTTTTAGTACTCAAGAAATATAATATGGTTCTACTATATGAAAACATATTCAAGAAGAAAAGTAATTCAAAAGTGAAATGACTTGGTCTATATTATATTAATGACATATGTTAAGCTAGAGAAGTTAAACAAATGATACTTGATGTAAAAAAATGCAGTATTAAATGAAAAAGATAAGATTAAAAATATCACAAAAATCTAAAATAAAAATAATTGTATTTTGTATCACCTTTGTAACATAGATGCATTATATCATAGTAAATTTACTCACCAAAAAGAGATGTAGAAAAAGATGATGGCTAAATAAATGTGAAAGATGAGAAATTACTATATCTCATCCTTCGCAAAGAACTGCACGTTGAGGAAGCATTAGTTGATTGATCCTAAAGATTATGAGCATTTAAAAATTCAAGGAGTTGGGATATACATGACAATGTAGAGGTATCCATCAGAGCAGTCATGAAGGATAACATCATGAGGACATGAAATAAAAGAGGTACATCATGTAATGATAAAAGATGCACTATGAAGACATAGGTCTCAATATTGTCATGAGATCAAAGGGTGGATATTTTCATGATGTGATAGACCTATGAGGTCCTTATAATAGTATTCAAGACTGATTTAGTGAGCATGGAAAGGTTGTCAAAGGTATGGATAAATAACAATGATAAACAAGTGAAAATTACACTATTATGATATTCTTGAAGGTATGTGAACAATATGAATGAACTTTGATCCAAATAATAGATGTAGAAACATATAAAGGATAGTGGTTAGTGAATCATCAAGGCAATGATTTTAAATGGTAGATATGAATGACCATAAAATATGGTAGTGGTGTTCTTAATAACCATATGCACAATCTCCCAATGGTTTATTGAGAAGACTATCAAAGGTCAAAACACTTTAATGGAGCTGTCAACAAGAAGTCATGAAGGACTGCTAGAGCACTATGAAAATGGAAAGAACCATGCAAGTAAATAGAAATGGAGGTGAAAGGAATAGATATTCAAAGATATGAGAAAAATTTAAGAGCCCCATAATTTTCTTCAATCAAGGTCACAATTAAGGCATGAATTTTCTTGAGCACAAGATGGGTCAAGTGAAGAGCATGCCAAAATACTAATTTGTTAATGCCAAAGGAGCAGTAATATGAAGGAAAACACAAAAAAAAATGTGAATGACAATCATCTCAACACAAGCATGACCTACAAGCCAAACACTCATAAAGGTAGAGAAGATCATCAAATGATGATAAGAGTGACCAACAAAGTAGTACTAGTGCATGAAATCATTAAGGAGTAGTCATTATGCTTTTAAAACATTTAACTGTTAAAAAGATCATGTAGTAGGAGAGTCCCTATTAATATTTAAAAAGGATTTTTAAGTTCTTGTCAACAATATTATAAAGGCTTTCTTTAAGCCCAATGTTGGGGTTGTTGTCCAGATTGCAACTCCTTTAAGGGTGTGGTATCCTCCTTAGCAAGGAGGTCAGTTTCTTGGTTGGCTTCTATAGGAAATAAATGGTCATGAAGATTCTAAAGGAGTCTATCATTGGTGATCTTGTAAAGGCTTCCAATTATGGTAAATTTCTCACTCATGGGGATGAAGATAGCTATAATTTGTGATGTTGTCTCAATAAACACCCTAGGAAGATTTAGAGAGATGGCGATAATGGATCCTTTCTAAATAGAAAGTGCCTATGTGTGTGTGATTTTTGTACCTGTTAAGAGACACAACACTTCAATAAATCATTGCATTAGTGAAAGCAAGGGGTTAGCAAACATAATATTCACCAAAATTGATTTATTGCTTCCTATCTAGGAGTATGAAAAATGACATAATAGCCCTCAGATTATGCATATTCCAGTGACAAATACAACCTAAGAACAGAAGATTCAAATGAAAAGTAATCTAAATGATTCAAAAACATGCATGTTAGCTCTAGAAATGGAGATTACAACAATCTAACTAAGATTTAAGCTAGAAAGCACTATGACAGTCCTAAACATGAGCAATATGAGATTGCTTCTTCAATTATCCAAATATGGGAAGCATAAGGATGCTATCAAATCTTCAAAATTAGGAGCATTATAACAATATATTTCATGAAATCAAGGGCCATTTGAGCTCAAAATCCATCCTATTTATATGAGAAATGGAGGAAGGGGAGAAGACTCTAGAAGGGCTGCCATTAATGAGGGTGTAAGACTCATTAATGAGGTATGGGTGGAAGGAATATGTAAGAGCCATTAATGATTCATTTATGAAAGCATTAAT